>JACEGR010006568.1:0-59174 GCA_014170235.1 Listronotus bonariensis
CAAAAGATAGATTTACTTTACTTAGAATTAAATGTTCCTGTTTTTAATTTATAGCCAACACTGCTGTGCAGTAAACATGTCTCCTTAGGAATATTGCAAACGTATGATTTTTATGTTTGGTTAGTTCTTGACAAGAACACAAGCATCAAAAATATAACTACGGAAGAAATATGCAAATGGTCTTCATCAATATTTCAACAGTTATGATTCACGAAAGCAGACTTAATATTTTTTGATTTTATACTTTTATCTTGCTTATGATGTTTTTCTATACACCATTTTAAAGAGATTTTTATTTGTCAGCATGTGTTGTGTAATACAGGATAATCCATTTAAAATATCAGAACAATTGTTATTTAAATTTCTGCCTTTTATTATTAATATAACTTCGATACATCATATTTTTGGGATATCATGTATACTAAAATAATTTATTAAAAAACTAAAAACACGCTTTTATATGCAACCGAACTAAAAAATTAGAAAATAATTTTCTCATTACAAAGAGTTTGTCAAGTCACTTCAGAGTAAAAAGCGTGGGGTGCTTAATATATTAAATGTTATAATTATTCTATTTTGCAAATATCTATGAGGGAAAAGTTATGAAAAAATAGTAAAATGCACCTCACGCTTTTACTCTGAAGTGACTGACAAACTCTTTTTGTAATGAAAAATTATTTTCTAATTTTTAGTTCGGTTGCATATAAAAGCGTGTTTTTGTTATTTTTAAACTATTATTTATTTTTCATTTTAGTTCGATATATCAATTAGTTTTTAAAATAAATGCTCCAGTTTATTCACTAAAAAAAAATTTCTTCGCCATATCATTACAACCTGATTTAAAAGCTAAAGTGGCCACATAATTTTCACCTTTTAGAACTCCGTATTTCTATGTAATTTTACACCTTTTATTTAAAATTGAAAATCAATTAAAAAAACGCAGCAAGTTATGCATCAATTGCCCTTGCGCATTCGCCTATTAAAAAACGATTATTAAGTGAATTTTATTTATGCTGGCGAACTAACCAGTTCACAGTATTCCTCCTTTTTTTTGCACACATTCTTGGTTTTCCATTTTTAGTCGATATATCAATTAGTTTTCTGCGGTCATGTGATATTGAAATGTTTCACGAACTATTTCGGTAATCTAATCATTTCATTTAAAGCTTCACTGTTGCATGGGGTTTCATAACGCAACTACTCCGGAACAAGTTTCAGGTTGGTCTGCATGTAACGGGGTTTGTACCCGTTTAACGGGGGTTCTTGTTAACCCCACGGTCTTCCTGTCGTTTGCCGAGGGGTTGCGTCCCTATGGGTGGACGCACGCTTGTTTAACTAAGGTGTTGCAACCTTATCCCGGTCCCCAACCCGTCGGCAAATGTTGTCAAGTTCGATTATTCAATTGTCTAATCTGGCGCCTCCGCCAGAACGTACGATTTTTCACTTTTCCGGTTTTCCTGGAAAATGCTGGAACTTAATCGGGATACTGTTTGTAGATTATTGCATTGTCATCGGTCCTTGATACGTGTGCAAAGTTTCAAAGAAATTGAATAGCTGGAAGTTGGTAAAAAATTAGGCTCAAAGATTCCGTTACATAGATAGATAGGTTAATCTAAATTAACAAAACAAAACCATACAACTTAAATGAAAATAATACAAAAAATGTCATTTATAAAATACCTCTAGTGAATGCGATAAGTTTTATATAGGGTGAAAACTTCAGGTAGACCATTAGCCAAATGCATAAAAGAACATAGATCATACATTAAAACACAGAATTTCATAAATCAAAAATTCTGCCAACACGCATTTGATAACAATCATAGAATAAACTGGGATGCTTCGAGTATTTTAGCAAAAAACTTGTTCTAAAAAACGCAAAATCAAAGAAAGTGCGTATATATTATTAAATAAAGATAATTGTGTAGCATCAATTTCAGTTAATTTAAATATACTTGGGTTCCCTTTGCTAGATACTGAAGTATCTTCTCAGGAAAACTAAAAATCAAATAACTTATTACCTATTTTGTCTTACAAATAATAAATACACCAGTTACTTATGTCACTCATGACATATATGTCAAACTATTTTCAGTTTGCGATACAAAATAATATAAATTTTAATCATTTTTAATTTAAATATTATTTAATATTTGATTTTTATTTTTAACTTAATTTTTAACTTGACAACGGTGGCAGACTTGCCACCGAAACGTCGTTTTTAGAATTTTTTGGGTTTTTTGGGAAGTTTTTATTTATTTATTTTGTTTCAGGCGACCGGTCAGTTCCTTAGGGCTGAACAGGGTCAGCTCGTATACCCAAGACCAGCGGTTCCCATTCTTCCAGGCGTGTACCCAACAAGAAGTCTAAGACTCTAGGAGTTATGTTATGTTGACACCTGTTATAGTTATTGAGAATTAATATTTTTGTTTTCAACATTAGAGTAAACACTCTTAAATTATGTCAAAACGATACGCCACACTTGACCAGGTTTACATAATTTTGGAAAATATGATATTCATGTTAAAAAATTTAAAATGGCTGCCATAGTTGTAAGACACTTCCCCTTACGTCTAAAATGTAATCACAAATACCGGTTATGACTTTGTTTCTGAGTTTACATCCGTACTATTTACAACACAAAATCGGCTTTAAAGTGCTATAATTCTTAAATTACTTACTTGTCTAGAAATTTAAAAAATGTTTTTTTATAATTCAATAGTTTAGGTATTTAGGAATATTTTCCTAAAAGGATTTTTTCAAAATTTAAATTATTTTTAAAGAGTTATCATCGTTTAAGTGACGTTTGGCAGCCAGACCGGTATAAGGGGAAGACTCCTAACAATAGGCGATTGGAGGGGCTACGGCTACGCGTACATTGTGAGCTAAGTCTCTCTCCTTCTTTCCCTAATAATTTTGGTATGCTACATTTATGTAGGAAGCTGGAATAGCTGATTTAAGAGGGCACGTATGGTATATGTTCTATGCTATCATTTCGCAGCTGCCTAAATATTAACGTGTAAATCTTTTAACGCGTTTTTCTTCAGAGGCTTCTTACATCCCGATACGGTTTCCACAATATCTGAAGTTCTAATCAAAATTTACCTAAAATTTGGCATAAATATATTTTAAATATCCTCTATGGCCCTAACCAACAACAGAAAACTGAAAACTTTATGTTTGTTATATCTTTTAAAAATTTGAGAAAGCCACAGAAAACTAGTTGAAAAAAATCGGCTTTTTATTTTCTAGAGACACATACCGTTTTGTAAAAACATTTTTTAGTTTTGGTGGTTTAGGCTCATAACAACATTTGTATTATTCAAGAATTTTGTCAGTTTTTTTTATTTTTCAAAATCACCTTGACGGTGGAAATCATTGCAACAAGGTGTTTTTTTTCTCCCTTCACTTTTAGGGAAGCATAACTTCTGTAAAGAAAAAATATATAAACGACTTTTCTGTTTATTATTTACGCCTAGAATATTTTTAACTTGATGAAAATTGAATTTAAACATTAATTCTTGCATAGTCACTTTTGTAACAGCAAACTTAGTTAAAATTCCTAAACCCAAACTCCTGGTAAAATTACTTGATTTTAATAAAAATGCTTTTTAATTAAAACTTCTGACCTCTTTTAGGTTTACTTAAGAAAGAAATAAATTAAATTACGATTTTTGGACCCACCAAATTCTTGTAGTTAATGCAAGTTTTTAAGAACTAAGGATATTATTTTTTTAAGAACAAAAACACTTTTCTAAAAAACGTAATTATTTAAAATCTTTTAAGTTTTAAACATAATCTTTAATTAAAAGTATAAGACAACTTTTTCAGCAAGTCCGTGGAAAGACTCGTACTACATAATACCAAATATGATCTATTATTTTCGACACTATATGTGCCATCTGTTTTATTGACTTTTTTATAAAAATCTAGTTTTGTTGTTACTAAAAGGGACGGTAAAATGTTGCTAACTGACTTGACGTCGCATAGGCAGTACAATACCACTGTTGCTTGAGGTAATTTGGTGCCCTTTTGGTTCACACACATCCTTCTTTAAACTCGGATAATTGGAGACTGGCACCGAGTTTTTTTTTTTTACATGAGCTATTTAAATTATATATTTATTTTTTTATTTGTTATCTTAGAATATGCGCCAGCTACGCTGTTTTTAATTTTCTAAATCTTTTTGTGCTACTCTTTATGTACCATTTAAGTAAACTGGTAAACTGCTATGTTTTTACACGAGAAGAAGTATACAGAGTAACTGTTTTTAGATATCTGTGTTTGGTGCAACCAAAAGATACCTTTAAAAATAGAGTATTAGCCAAAACTACATGTGCCTTATTATAAACTCCATTATCATTTAATGTATTCTTTCACATACTTTTGGTTGCACTAAGAAACTTAAATGCAAATATCTAGAAAACTTGCTTAGATTCTAACAAAGTATACGATTTTCTGTTTAGAAGGCATAGGGGCACAAAAAGTTGCGACATTTCAAAATTAAAAGTAGTTAAGCTAGCGACTCCCTAGTTTACATACAAAATTATTATTACAACTAAATAAAGTGGTGTGAAAAATACACCTTTGTATGTTTTTTTTTCACCCTTTCGGGGTCATCCCACCCAGGTCCGACGACCGCCCCCTAGGTGGTGCACTGCAGCCTGAAGGCTTATTGTACCTGACCCCCTACTCCACCTCTCATTCACACACTATCCATTCCATAACTTGATGGTTGTTGCTCGTTCCAGCTTCCCGGAGCAGAAACACCGCAGTCATTGCCCAAAACACCGCTGTCGCCGGACACCCATCCAGCTATGGGCGCGCATTCAATTGCTTAACTCCGAGATCGACGCTCGCCGATACAACCGGAAGCCGCCACAAGCGCGCCCATTTTGTATGTTAATCATCAATAAATATTTAAATTTGAATTTGAAACAAATTTTAATCAACTGAATGTTATAAATAAAATTTTGTTAAACTATTTTTTTTATCAAATAGCTGAGTTTTTCTACCAGCGACAACTAACCTTGTTTTTCGTTTTTTTCCTACCAAGTAATATAAGTTATAAATTGATCTACTAGTTCGTTTTAAATGTGGATAAGCCCATTTGCAGAGGCAAGAATGACATTGAAAACCCATTGTTGCATAGCATGTTGCGTTGCACGTTGCATTAAACTCGTCTCTACGCGGCTTAAAAATAAACAATAAGTCATAGTGAGAAGATTAAAGTGCAATTTTTAGTTTAGAAATTTTTAATTATTTTAAATAGAAAAGAACTTTGATCCTAGAAACAAAAAAGTATTAATAATTTATAACGATGTTGTTATCTATTATTTTGTATCAACAACGTCAATTTCAACATAATCATGCAAACTATATCATATTTTCATTTGTTAGCTTGAATTAAGTAAAAACAAAACTAAAATACCGACTAATAGAAGTGTGTTAATAAATAATTATTAAAGTTAATTAGGTGTTTCTTAACCGCAAATTTGTAAACTAAATTTTTGTAAAGTTACAACAGCTAATTTAAAATAAACTAATTAAAAAAAAATTACCAGGAGCAAAAATTTAAAAGGAATATTATCAAAAATTCTTAATTTTCAGTTAAATATGATCAAATATTTAAAAGTCAATCTAGGAGTCAATTATTGAAGACTGTGTCAAATTTATTTTTACCGACTTTAAAAAGAAGAAGGATTTCACCTGCCTGTATGTTTTTTTATATTTGTGTGTAATACAATTGAGGTATTCATCAGGCAAAATGTTATTATCCTAAAACTGTATTTAAAACATAATATTTGACCTTTACAAATGGTTATTAACTAATGATAATCTATGTCCAAATATAAGAATTATTACAAAGGAATATTATCCGTACATATGATTGTTTAAATTTTAAATGTTCAGATTTTTTACTTATAGGTATTTTTTATTATTTTTTTTTAAATAAACTGCTTTTTTTCTAATAAGTCATAATTTTTATTTAAATAAAACAAAATACTATTGACTTAAGTTTAACTAAATTAATATTCATATTTTTAGTTTTAAAAGAAACTTTATTATTATTTTTTTAACGAATTACGATCGTCGATCTTACACTAAACAAAAACTTCTTTACCAGTAAATATTGTTTTTCCTTGACTGGTCCTGGTGTAAGTCAGGTGATAAAAAAAATAATATCGTATTTACTTTTCTATTCTCTTAAAGTTCATAGAGGAATATTATTTTTTTGGAATTTTTTGCTTCTCATTTGTTATAAATAGGGGTGCTTTTCTTCCGTGCAGTTTTTAATAAAATGTCTGTTTTTTTCGACACATTTTCCCGCACTTTTAAGAAAGATAACTACTCCTATAACGCTTAGGACCTTTAAGTGTTTACGTGAAATAAAGTAGTCCCGAAGTCCCCTGTTAACATAATATGTACCAGATCTCAAGTTATAAATTTCTACCCTCCTTAACTTTTTATTGTTTACCATACTTTACTCTTGGTCATTTTTTATATTTTTAGTTATAACTTGCCCTGTATATTACCAATCGGAGTAAAATTTGTATTTATGAGTTTTGGATCATGCGACCAGTTTTGTCCAGGAGGACGTTTAAAAATTCTAAAATTTTGGTCCATTTGTCCTCTTGTAACAACTATTCTGGGACACACTGTATATAAAAAAAGAGCGTTACAAAATACTCCTATTTTATGGGTCTATCTTTAATGGTTTTGGAAATATGCCTATAAATAAAATTATTTGGCAATTATTGCCCCAGTAATTTTTAAAAAGTAATTAATTGTTTTTAGTTACATCATACAGGGTGTTCCATTTAAAAAGTTTTAAGTTATTGATTCAGAAACTTCAGAATTAGCCTAACAAATTAATATAATTATTTATTTTATACGATAAAAATAAAAAGTTACTTTACCTTTTTTCATATATTTTTGTGTAGAGTCACCGCTTAAAATATACCAACGGAATTTCTGAACACCCTGTATATCACCCATTGTTGCAAAGTTATTAATTGTTTTCCCTATTTTTCTGTAATAACTTTCTTTTGTAAATAATTTGTGGTCGTAGAAAAAAATTGTACTTTACTTGTGTAAAATGACTTTCTTACACTTGTAAGTTTGTCGCATTCGTGTGAAAACCACACTTGTAATGTCATATACTATTTTTATTTATACTCTTTATTATTGTTTTCTTTGTAACTTTTTTAATTTGTTGCATAACATAATGCCAAGTAACAGAATTTAAATAGAAAATAAACATGCAGATCTTTAGCAAAAACTTTTCTTTATTTTAGGAACTGAAACGAGTTTTAATTAAAAAAGAAAACTCTTAAGACTTTTTAAATTTAAAAATAATGGAAACCGAACAGAAACTGTTTAGCGACAAAAATAATTAAAATTTTATCCCTATAAAACACCAACAGGCCTTGTTTTAAGTTAAATTTGTTTTAAAAGTTTATTGTAAAAGTAATGAGGTACAACTAGGGAAGATAGAAGCAACACAGTGGCGGCGCCAGAAGTAGGCGCGGTTGGGAGAGCCCAATCATTCGGCCCAATCCTGCTATTTTCCAAGATGAACGAGAAAACTTAAATAAGTTTTTTAATCCATTTTATTTTTATAAACGATTTATTAATAATTCTTATTTAAGACATCCAACAAGGAATTCTTGAATATATGATTTATATAGTGAGGTCGCGTGAGTTGGAACAAATTCATATAAAATCGTTTGTTTTCTGACAAACGCCTCACACGTCGATTTTTATATTTACTGCGCATTTTTTAGGTTAAATTTATGTAAATACATAAACTAACCATAAAACTGCAGCTAAAATTAACGACTGAAGTTTTTTGTGGTTTTTTATTTCGCCAAAATTCATATAATGGCACCTCTCAGATCCAGACCCCTTTAATACTAATAATATTGTGTTTCTAACTCCTTAATTAGGCGTCATGCTTATACATTTTGTACACAAACCTAAAAAAGACATTACCATTTGCTCAAAAACCCGATTCATTACTACAAATGCATATATCTTACAAAATATGTCGTTGTTGTGTTGTGGCGGTCTTGGCAAAATAATATTTAATTGTGACATAAATATTTTTGTAAACATTAAGCTTAAAATACACTGTGCGACTAGTATTAATGTAAGAATTACCTGACGACGTGAGGTTAAAGTAACTCCAGGTTCAAAAGGGTCTAGAAATTTAAAATATGCAAATAAAACGCCACATCCCACCATGACAACTGATATCATTTTTTAACGTTTATTATAAAAGTCACATTTAGAAAATTTTTAGATATGAAACGTTTTTAAGAAAAAGACTTTACGTTTTAAAACCTCTACCAATAAGCAAAGATGCCCGATAGAATGGACTCGGCTCAATCTAGGTGACACACCCACTCAATTAAGATATTTTTAATATTAAATAAAATAGTTTTATATAAATTTGACCATATATAAGCAACTTTAATATCTAGTATTAATTATAAGTGCCCACATCCAGAAGTCTACAAAAGGTAAATGGTAAAAAAAAAACAAAAAGAAGAAATAGAAAACAGAGGACTAAAAAAACAGATAAATAATAATAAGCCTCTTGGGCAAAATAATTACTTAATACATTAAAAAAAGCCGGGTAGTGAAAATTTAAAATGAATAACCAACAAATCTGAATATAGTTCATCTAACTTTGATGCCATCAACAAGAAGCCCTAAATTTATTTTTGTGTATAGAACGTTATAATGCGTGTTTACCTCAAACATTACCTGAATTCATTTCTTAGCTTTACCTCACTTAGCCTTTGGCTTAGTAAGGACATTAATCCTTTTCTAATTAGGCTGTGTGGCTTCTAAGACGATTTAGTGACACGTTTGCTGCAGCTTGGGCTTCTAAAAGCTTATACTTATTAAAGACTAATCGGATGTTGTGCGCGGCTTAAATAGGTGGTAGAGGAGCTTTCCTCGCCTGAGGAGGTACCACCCCACTCACCCTTTAAAGAACCCGTGAAGTCTTAACGGACGTTTCGGGTTCTGGGTTTGTGAGTCAGTTTTCCTTCTTCCTTCTTTTTCTTTTCTTTTTTTCCTTTTAACCCCCAAACTATGTACAAATGATGGCGGCTACACCCGGAGGTAAAATATTCCGGAGGTAAAATACCCTTCCATTCGGATCTCGGGCGAGGTGCATCCGGGAGGCCTTCATCGAGAAGTTTAATTTCTTTTGCAAACATATGTGGGCTTAACACCAATATAAACTCCGTTCACCATCACCTTCAGTCATCTAAGCCCCACATACTGTTTCTAACGGAAACACAAATAAGTTCTAAATCTTCAACCAGCCACCTTCTCTTCCCAGGCTACGAACTTATTTCGTCTTTCCGCCCACATGGTGGCGTATGTGCTTACGTCCGCAACGATCTGGCTTGTGCTCGAGTTTCTAATCTTGAATCGGGTAGGCCTGATATCCTTTGGCTCAAACTTTCCCTTAGGTCTTCAACTAAATTTATCTGCTGTTTGTACCGGTCTCCATCTAATAATTCCTATGTCGAATTCTTTGACTTTCTTTCAACAAAGATCGATAGCATAATTTCTCAGTTTCCATCGGCTGAAGTAATCGTGCTTGGCGACTTCAATGTCCATAATAAGGATTGGCTGGGCTCTTCAAAAACTGACCCCCAAGGCAGAGCAGCCGAAATCTTCGCAGTCAGTAACTCTCTACCAACCTTATTATGAAACCCACCTACTTTCCTAGAGTCCCAAATCATAGTTCAAATCCCCTAGATCTCTTTCTTACTACAAACCCCGAACTCTATGAAACATCTGTCACAGCACCCCTAGGTCGCTCAGATCATGGCTTAGTTACTATATCTTACCCTGCACATCCCGAGGTAAATGAATACATGCCACCACGCACCGTATGGCACTACAACTCAGCCGACTGGGATGGCCTAAGGGACTTCTTCGCCACTTACCCTCTGGAATTCCATCTGCTTTTCTTCTCGTGATCCTTCCCAAATTTGCAATTCTATAAGAAATAAAGCGGATGAATTGTTTATACTTATGGAAAATAATAATTTTCCAGATTTATTTCTTGTAACTGAACATTGGTTGAAATATGATGAACCTATTTATTTACAAAATTACACAGTGATATCCAATTTTTCTAGAAAATATTCAATACATGGTGGTACGATGATCTTTATAAAAAATGATTTTGCAAAACAATCCGATTTTATTAATTTTACCAAATTTGATCATTTATTAGTTGAAAAAGAATTTGAATTTTCAATAATATTTTCTCAAAAAAATAACTTATTTATTATCTGTTTATATCGACCTCCTTTAGCTAATATTAAAAGTTTTTTCATTAATCTTGAAATTCTATTATCAGGACTTCCTAAATTATCTTCTTGTATTTTAACTGGTGATTTTAATATCGATTACTTAGCTAATAATAATCAACATTCATTTAATTTAAAAAATTTATTGCATTCATTCAATTTAACCATGAGTATTAATTTTCCTACCAGATTCTCTCAATATTCTCATTCTACTATTGATTATATTTGTTCAAATATTATACTATCTTGTAAAAAAATAAATTCTAGTTTATCAGATCATGAAGCTATTTATTGTGAGTTTAATTATAAAACAAAAAAGAACAATAGTAAAAAAAATAAAGGTAGAATTTATTCTAAAAAGAATTACAAAAAATTTCAAAATCTTATATCACATAATCATTGGAATGATATTGTTAATATGGCTGACCCACTAGAAGCTTTTCATTCTAGAGTTCTAAAATTATTTGAAGAAGCATTTCCTATAAAAATTATTAAAAAAAGTCAAAAAATAATTGGATTACGAAAGGTATTAAAGTAAGTTCTAAAAATATGCGGTCTTTACATTACATAAGGAAGTTTACTGCTATAAATAGTTCTTTTATTACTTATTTTAATAAATACCGTAGCATCTATCGAAAAATAATAAAACTAGCCAAAAAAATTACTATGAAAATCAAATATCTATGTCATCTAATCCTAAAAAGAATGTTGGTCTATTATTAATAACCTTCGTGGAAAAAACAACTTACCAACCATAAATACTACATTAACTAGTGAAACACTAAATTCGTTCTATTGCTCTGTAGCCTCAAATTTATCTAAAGATATTATTTGCAATATTAATCCACTTACTTATATGGAAAACATTGTTATTAATGAAACCTTTTTTTTAGTCCAACTAATGTAGAAGAGATTCTTGGTGCTTTTAATGAAATCAAAAACAAATCATCTTCCGGTTGGGATAACTTGTCAATTAAAATATTTTCTAAACTTTCTAACTCAGCTTTACAAGTATTGGCTGATGCAATAAATTTTTCTTTTTTAAATGGGGTATTTCCAAAATGTCTAAAAGCTTCTGTAATTATACCAATTTATAAAGGGGAGATTATGATACACCTTCTAATTTCAGACCTATTAGTTTATTACCTACTCTTTCTAAAATAATTGAAAAAATTGTCAAAAATAGAATGATTTCTTTTATTCAAAAACATAAGATTTTAAACTTAAAACAATTTGGATTTCAAAAAATAAAAATACGAATGATGCAATATTTTCATTTCTCGAACATCTATACACATCATTAAATGAGGGTGATTTTGCAGCTGCTATTTTTTGTGATTTGTCTAAAGCGTTTGATTGTGTAAATCATTCTATTCTTTTTACGAAAACTTCAAATATATGGTTTTCGTGGTACGTCTTTAAATTGGTTCAAATCATATCTTTCAGAAAGATCACAAATTGTACAATTAAATAATATTAAATCAGAAAGTAAATTCATAAATTGTGGTGTTCCTCAAGGTTCTGTACTTGGACCGTTATTATTTTTGTTATATATAAATGATTTAGCTTTTATCGATATAAAAGGCCAATTTACTATGTTTGCTGATGACACCACTATTTTATGGAACAACAAAAATAAAAATGTATTATACGATTCAATTAATAATGATATTTTAAAAATTAAATCCTGGTGTGATTCTAATTTGCTTACTTTTAATATTAATAAAACTAATATCCTAACATTTAAATGTACTCTTAATAACATATATATGAATGATCAAATTGTTAAATATTCTTCATGTACTAAATTTCTAGGCCTTTTTGTCGATGTTAAACTAAATTTTAAAGATCATATGAGAAAAACTATGTAATAAACTAGCATCTAATTGTTATGGTATTAGAATACTCTCTAAAAATTAGAAGATTTTTCAGTTTTAAAATCTATTTATTTTTCTTTAATTGATTCTATCATAAGATATGGAATTTGTTTTGGGAAACTCGTATCAATATTTATTAAATTCAGTATTTGTATTACAAAAGAGCAGTTAGATATATCTGCAAAGCAAAAGACAAAGATTCGTGTAAACCGTTGTTTAAGTCAAAGAAAATTTTAACTCTTACCTCTCGGAATTTTTTAAAGAAGTTCAGAGGCTCACCGAAGTTTCTACAGGATCCTAGTCAGAGAGAAAACCGACAGGCCGGCGATGGAGGCAAGCTACTACAATCAAACAATTTCTGAAGCCAAAGACTCCTTCGACATCGTATCAAAAACAAAGTTCTTTCTTGCTCAAATGGCAGCAAATCCTTCTGGTCCTTTGCGAAAAACATAAGTAGGAATTTTTGTGCCAGTTCTTTTCCACCACTAACTTTGGAAGATGAAATTATTTCTACTGCTAAAGGGAAGGCAGAACTATTTGCCAAACAATTTGCTGCCAATTCAACCCTTGACCCTCCCGTAAATCATCCAATTCCAACGGTTGCCCCAGTTCCTCATAAAATGCCCGATATTATTTTTAAAGTAAAACACATTAAGCGTATCCTTTCCTCCCTTAACACCAAGAAATCGTCTGGGCTGGACGGCATACCAGCAATCGTTTTAAAAAAATGTGCTCCAGAACTTGCACCAATCTTAACTCGGCTCTTTCGAATTTCTTACGACACAGGTATCTTTCCGGAGAGCTGGAAGGCTGCACGTGTTCAACCTATTCCCAAGAAAGGATCTAAATCGCTTCCATCTAACTATAGACCAATTTCAATTCTCTCAGTTCTTTGTAAAGTAATGGAAAAATTAATTAATTCACAAATTCTTAAGTACTTAGAAAAACACAAAATTTTGCACGACAGGCAGTATGGATTTCGCCACAAAGATCTACAGCAGATCTTCTTTCCTTCGTATCACACTGTTGGAATAAGTCTCTTGAGTTTCTAGGTGAGTCCCAGATCGTTGCTCTTGATATATCCAAAGCTTTTGACCAGGTCTGGCATGCCGCACTTCTTAATAAACTTCCCTCCTATGGTCTTTCAACTAAACTCTGTACTTGGCTCTCTAGTTATCTATTTGATCGACGTATATCAGTTATTGTGGACGGCCATTCTTCAAGCTTTCACCAAGTAAATGCTGGAGTCCCTCAGGGCTCAGTTCTGGCACCAACATTGTTTCTTCTTCACATCAACGACCTTCTCTCGTCCACAACTAATTCCATTCATAGTTTCGCCGACGATAGTACCCTTCACTCCAGCTTTCAGGTCCCTAAACCCATCACTAAACCTGACTTGGAAAATAAACGCAGAGCGATGCAGATATCTCTTTCGCAGGATCTTAATTTAATATTGGATTGGGGCGCCAAAAATCTCGTCCATTTTAATGCATCCAAAACACAGTCATGTTCCTTGTCGCGAAAAGAGTCATCAAATACTCATCCTCTACTTATGAGCGGCCAAGTTCTACAGAGCAAAGACACCTTTAATCTCGTGGGCGTCACATTTGAAAGTAACCTTAACTGGCATAAACACATTGTATCTATAGCCACGGCAGCTTCAAAAAGCTTGGATTTCTCTTTCGAGCTAAAAAGTATTTTTCCGCTTCTAATTTATACACTTTATATGTGTCCCAAATCCGACCTCCCTTGGAATATTGTTCTCATATCTGGGGCATGGCGTCCCCAACAACCCTGAGCATTCTTGATTCTATTCAAAGAAGGGCTATTCGTCTCATTAATGATCCTTCACTTACAGAAAGGCTTCCCTCTCTTGCCCATCGTCGGGCTGTGGGCGATTTATCGCTTTTTATAGGTACTTCCATGGCTTCTGCTCTGAAGAATTGACCAGTATAGTTCCTCCACTCACGGTTCCCAACAGAGAACTCGTGGTTCCGCGCGTATGCATCCCTATACGGTCCAACTGGACAGGCCCCGAACTTCTCACTTTGTTCGTTCTTTTATCCCTAGAGTTTCTAGATTGTGGAACCTGCTGCCCGCGGAGGTCTTTCCTTCCCCCCAAATCTTCAAGTATTTAAGTCCCGTGTCAACAAACTCCCTCTTACCTCGCTTAAGACACCCACGGTACGTTAGTATTTAGGCTTTTAGCCTTCGTGGTTTGTCCAAAGGATGGACACTTTAGGGTTCGACACTACTTTTGAAAAAAAAATTAACTGGAGTAAACAACACACCTACGGTTTAGGCATCTTAATCAGATAAAAAGAATAGTAAAACATGTTTAGCCATACTTATAATAGTGTATTTTATGCTTTATTTGTTTTCTGGGAGATTAAATTTAAACAAAATATTATTTGGCTTTTCCTTTTTAACTGTTTATAAAAATGCTAAAATAAACTTTTTAATTTTATTATGGAGAAAAGCCAGATAATATTTTTGTTTAAATTTAATCTCCCAGAAAACAAATAAAGCCTAAAAAAACTTTATGCATACCGCAAATTTATTACCGCTTGTTGCAGAGACAATGTTATGTGTATGTATGATTCCAAAATAAAATAAATTATAACAAAAATTTTGCTTAACGCCCCTTATTTGGGCCTACGCATTGGCAAGATGCTACTTACACTATATTTGGTTAAATATTAAAAATAATTAAAATATTATTTATAAAATGCTGCTTAAAGATTTGAGTGAATTCCAGTTTTGCTTTTATCATATTATGTTTAAATTATAAATGCCAGCTCCCTAGAAATTAAAACCAATTATTAAGCTCTACTCAATTACAAATTTAGCGTTTTTACGTGCTTCGCTACTCAACCTATATTAGTACAATACATGCATGAACGTTTTTTTAACAATGTAACTTAAATTAATTCATTTATTGGGTTTTGGATTGTAAACTGAAATAGGCGCCAAAGCTTTTGTAATTAATTTGCACATAAATATATTTTTACACACAGAGTGATTTTTAAACAAATGCAAAGAAAAACTATGATGAAAGTAATTCCTTCGCGGAAAATGCTTGAAAAAAATACATTTTATGCTTCATTTCGTTTCTGGTAGATTAAATTGAAACAAAATAATATTTGGCTTTTCCCCAAAATAAAATTAAAAACTTTATTTACCATTTTAAGAAAATTAAAACTTTATACATTAGGAAGAACTATACTGCTCTTACACAATAGAAGAACAGTTATGATAACTTTAAAAGAAATAAAATATTGAAGACTCTTTAATATTAGGTTACTATACAACACAAAGGCTTCAATCTATAAACAATGGTTCATTAGCAGTCGGTAGAAATTATTTATTATCTGTTTTATGCGCCCACTGGAAATGCGGCCTTTTTTGGTAACCTAGTGTAGTGGTCTAAAAATCATTGCAAAATGTTCCATAAATTGTCTCTAAAAGTGCATAATCGCATAAAACTTTGCACTTATTTCACTTTCTTTTGGCCTGGTAAAATCCTTTATGCACTTAATTTTTGCATCATCAGAAATAATTTCATGTTGGCTGACTTTTTATCCCACAATCCTAATTTCTTCTTTAGGATATTCGCATTTGCTTGTTTAAAGGTTAAGTTTGCTTGTCTTAGTCGGTCAAATACTTGTCGTAGTTTAAGTGGGTATTTTTTCACGTTTTTAAAATTAAATTATGTCGTCCTGGTAAATTACAAATTTAAAATCCGCACCACATATAATAGAGGCGTTCTCGATCCCAGTGACTTTTGTAAATTGCCGGTTATGGTACGCTGTGCCCGCCCCAGTTCCAGTACCCTTTGTAAAACGATATAAAACGTTATCCGTGGTACGCTGTTCCAGCCCCCATTGCCTTTGGTGAAAAGGAAGAAAAATACCATATATATGGTAAATGCGTCCCGTTCCTCGCAGACAAAATGTGAGGCTAAATAACAAAGGCAGGAAAGAACTGTGTTGCGTAGCGTAGCTGTAAGGAGCCCGCAGCGTAGCTACAAGAGAATAAAGATAAGGTATGTCTTCAGCTTTGCGAAATATGGCTAAATAGGGTTACCCAGAGTTGATAAAAAAGGATATGGAAAAATGATATAGTAATTTTCCGTTGTTAGTTGTTATTTTTGCATCGTGAAGGCAAAGAATTTTAGAAGCAGCATGAGGCTGTATTGGCACTAAAAGCCAGCTCTAGTATGGAAAAAAAGCCCGAAAGTTATGGTCTTAAATGGTAAGATAAAAGACAATTTAGCGGCCCTAAGAAATCTCAGAATATGGGTAAATTGACACGCGGTTACAGTAACCTGATGTGAAAGAAAAACCTAGGAGTTAAAAGGTAAACAATGGTATGGGACAAATTGCCGATGGACCGCCCTGGTAAGGAGATGGACGGACAGGCCATGTAGATAAACGACAATTCAACAAAGGAAGGACAATCAAAAAACATTATGATATTTGTAAAGTGTTTAGGTAAAATCTGCGAAGTTTTTAATTTATGGTATTTTTTGTTGTTTACTTACTAGCAAAAAAAAGGGATAAAAATGAAATAATTACAATAATAAAAAAACATAAAAAAGTAGTTAAATAGTAAAAATCTTTCTATAGTTAACTTTTAACCCACCGTATATAAAATAGTATGTTTAATTGCTTTTCCGAATGGTTCATTATTTTGCTGACACACGAAAATATATACGGGCAAAATCTAGGTACCAGTATAAATAAAATGTGTGTATAATGCAAAGCCAGGCCAGGCAGCCTCGAATAACACATATTTGTTTACCAAGTCAAGTGTCTTCTGCTGAAGAGGTATTAAAATTAAACCACTTTTTTCTTTTGAAAAAAATATTTACATTACAACTTTACTATATTAAAATAAAAACTACTTAGAAGCAAAACTAAAAATTTAGAAACTTGGCTAAAAATGGAAAGAATATTTTGTTTTTTTTATGATCCATGATAAATTTAATAATGTTTTTAGAAAAAAAAGGTAAAGCTTTAAATAAAATCCAAAATATATATATATATATATATATTTTTTTTGATAAAAGGCTACCTGAACATTAAAAAAAAAAACACATTTTTAATTTTGTTTAAAACTATGTTTTTACATAGATCTGCACATTAGAAGTGAGTTTATTTCAAAAAACCACTACACTCTAAACAATTTGCATACCAACCTGCAAAATCTGCGATCAACGCTCAACAGAGCCTCGTTAGCGATATCGAAAAAAACATTCGCAGCGAAAGAAGTGGCTTTGTGTGCATTCTTAGACATAGAGGGGGCCTTTGACAACACCTCATATGAATCCATACAAAAGAGCCGCAGAAACTAGAGGGATAGAGCCCTCAACAATAAAATGGATCAAATCCATGCTTAAAAATCGCATTGTTAGTTCGTCTATAGGGGACGCGACTGCCACGGTCGGGGCGGTAAGGGGATGCCCGCAAGGCGGGGTCCTGTCTCCTGCGCTCTGGTCAATGGTGGTTGATGATCTCCTTGTCAGACTGACTAACAAAGGCTTTAATGTACAAGGATATGCCGACGACCTTGTCATAACCATTATGGGAAAGCATGACTGCATTGTTTCTGCACGCATGCAAACTGCCCTAAACATCGTAAGAAAATGGTGCATCGAGGAAGGACTTAATGTTAATCCGAGGCAAAACCGTCATAGTACCGTTCACAAAAAAGGAAGCTAAATATAAAAGCTCCAACGCTGAACGGCAAGACGATCGAGCTCTCAAAGAAGTAAAGTATCTGGGAATAGTCCTTGACCAGAGACTTAATTGGAACTCACACTTAGAAAGGACTACCGAAAAGAGCTACAAGGGCATTATGGTCATGCCGTAGGCTATTTGGAAAAACATGGGGACTTAAACCCAATATGATCTATTGGTCATACATAACTGTCGTAAAACCGATAATCACCTACGCCTCTTTGGTGTGGTGGCAAAAAACGGAAGAAATAACGACACAAGGGAAGCTAAAAAACTACAAAGGCTTGCCTGTCTAGGTATTACAGGGGCGATGAGAACTACTCCAACCGCCGCCATGGAGGCAATGCTGGGCATGCTCCCGCTTCACCTGAGCGTAAGGAGAGAAGCCCTTCTTAGTGCCTCGAGGAGTAGTACAGACACGCAAACTAAAGTCAGGAAACCTGACTGGTCACCTCAGGATACTGGAAAGTATCCAAACTGAGGCTCTGACCAAACCCACAGACACAATACCAGTGATTCGTGATTTTCGACGCCCTTTCGAAGTGGCAATACACAGCCGCCAAACTATAAGGGAAAAAATATCACAGCTGGAACGTGGCTCGCTGGTCTGGTATACAGACGGATCCAAGATGGATGAAGGAGTGGGGGCGGGAGTCTACGGACCAAGATGTAGACTCTGCAAAACCCCTAGGAAAAATCTCCCACCATCTTTCAAGCTGAAATCTACGCTATAGATATCTGCGCAACCGAATGCGCCAAAAAGGCCTACGGGGAGCAAATATCTATATTCTATCGGACAGCCAGGCAGCCTTAAAGGCATTAGCTTCATGCTGCTTTGACTCAAGGCTTGCCTGGGAGTGCCGACAATCACTTAATCAACTGGCTACAAACAACAGAGTAACTCTGATGTGGGTGCCAGGACATGAAGGAGTGGAAGGCAACGAGATTGCTGACCAACTAGCCAAAGATTGGTGCACAGGCCCCGTTTTACGGACCGGAACCATTCTGCGGGATAACGAGAGGTCACCTAAGGGAAGAACTCAGAGAATGGGAACAGAGGCAAAAAGAGACTCACTGGAATAACGCTCCAGGACAAAGACAGGCGAAGAGATTTATCTCTCAATCGCCTAAATACACTAAAAGCTATTAGAGCTTCAAAGAATGAACTCAGGATAGTTACAAACTTCCTGACGGGTCACGGCCCTCTGAGGTATCACCTTAAAAAGATGGGAAAGACCGACAACGACCGCTGTAGGTTTTGTGATCGATCGAGCGAAACCTCGGAGCATATACTATGCCAATGCACGGAACTAACAGGCCAGAGACTAAAATATCTGGAAGGAGTTTTCTTGACTCCAGAGGATATAAAAAGGCTCGCCCCCCGAAATATTTCCAGCTTCGCGAAAAGTTTGGGAATAGAGGGATTAACTAATGTAGGAGTATCCACAAAGATCTTTTAGGTCGAAGTGGGAGAAGGGCTAGCTTAAGCCGAACGACCCCATTCACTACAATACAATTAACAAGTGTGTTGCATACGATATTTTTCTACGACCGTAAAACTCTCTACCGAGTCTTACATTTTAAACATATATTGTTTATGTATATGCCTATAATTTAATTTTAGCACTTTTGTAGCACAGCTGTTTGTTTACAACAAGAAAGTCATAACCTCCTTTTTTCAAAGAGACAAATGTCTGCTCAATACTTATGCACTTATGTATTGAGGAATATTTACAAAAATGTTTGTACCTATTTTTTGTAAAAGAGAAAAATACCAAAATGGTATATTTTTCTTTTCCAATTTCTGTGTCATGCAAATTTATCACTACTATTAATTTTGATTAATTTCTATTAAGATTATTCGGAAACTGTCAAATTGAACATTTAGTGACACATGAACTAAAAAAATAATATACATGTCGCGTTTATTGTAACACTGCATAAATTAATATTTGAATAAATTGAAGTATAGGCATGGAATTAAATACTAATTCAAATTATGAAAAAGCGCAAATTTACTTTTATGTAAACAATTAAAAAGGGCATTCGTTAAGAGTAGTGAAAAACATTATAATTGATTTTTTGCATCTCTTTTTAAAAAAGTTTTGAAGAACCCGGATATTACCATAATATAGCTTAAAAGCGTTCTGTTTGCTGTTATTGCATGATACGTTTTTAATTTTAAAGTTCATTAAGTGAAATTAGTTAAAAATACAATTTTAATATATTTTATTAGTGTATATGGTTAATGTATTTAAAACGTCTAATGTGAATAAAACATAATCACACGTGTAATATATTTTAAGTAAATTGGCTTCTTTATTTTAAATTTAATATTTAAACAATAAAGCATTAAAATGTGGGTAAATAAAATTAAATTTAAATGCTAAAAAATTAGCGGATTTTATTATATAAATTGAATTTTAAATTAAAAAATAATTAAAATAAATCACGAAATTATTTAATTATTACTGGCAACTTAAAACCGCAAAACCATAGCTTGCAAATGTTCTTTTATACTGTATTAGCTAAATTCATAGGATATCGGCCATTAAAGCAACAACAAAGTAAGAACAATTGGTCATTCTATCCAAAATGTTTACATGCCGGCATTTACGTTAGACTGTCTCCTTTCCATCCTCCTGTTTACGATTCTGTTTGGACAAACGTGTATAATATTTAGACGTTTAGGGTAGCACGCAGCCATTTATATTACCAGTAACGCTACTTGTAACTCCCCAAGGCGAAAGCGAAATATTAATGGCTCTGACGCTTATCTCTGCGGTTTGCAGCGTGCCGTGGTACTCAAAATTATACCTTTATACCTTAAAGATATAAACTTCAAATACCGCGGCACGCAGCAAACTGCGGAGACAAGCACTAGAGCAGTTCATATTGCTTTTGCCTTGGGTAGTAACAAGTAGCGATGCTGCTACGAATGGCTCAGGCGCTCGCGTCGGCGGTTTGCCGCGTGCCCAAAATTTTACCTTTATACTCGGGTAGTACTGTCGCTGGCAGTCTGCCGTTGTCGGTGGTAGTTTGCAGTCTGAAAAATTAATTGGGCTTAAGGTGGAAAAAGTTAACAAACACATAGGTAAGCTATATTTAAACACATTTTTTTTATTTACACTGCCTCTGAGTTACTTGGCCCAAAAGGCTGACGCTCGAAGTCTTCCTGCCAAAAAAACAGTATTTTTAAATAAAATATAATTTTTATGTTTTTTTGCATAACGTTAATTACTTGGATAGTAAAACATTGATATTTACCCAATTTTAGGAAAAATAACCTAACCCTAAGGTGAAATTAAAACATTTATTATTATTTTAAAAAATCGTAAAAATACTTAGGCTTTTGGTTATTACCAGATAAGTTGGTAATAAGTTGTGATAAACCATGCTGAATTATTTTTTTACCCTCTGTAAAAAAGACGTGGTTAACAACACACATTTTTAAATATTTTTGTCCTAATTATTATATTAAAGGGTTTTTTATTGACTAACCCATTTCAAAGAAATAAATGTTTACTCATGTATAAAAAAAGTCTAAATTATGTATGTCAAATTAAATCCCTCTTTGAAGTCAGTCACAAATATACAAAGCCAAATAATACATATGACAAAGGTTTAGCCATAAACCCAATTTGCTTACTGAATTAATAAATTTAATATTTTTATTCATATTGTTTAACCGTTTTAAAATATTAATCAAAGGGTTATAAAACCACACGCGAATAAACCCAAAGTAATATTTGTTTAAATAATTCAGACACCTAAATGTATAATACTGCTATTTTTATGTTATAACTGTGGGCCAAATGTGACTCTTTTAAATAAAAAACATTTTTGAATGCTTTTCATTAAACTGCTAACCCTGACCTAAATTTAAAGCAAACTTAAGTTACGGCTTTTAAGACTGTCGGTCGGCGGAAACCGACGATTTACGGCTTGCCCAAATTTTCATATAAGGGGGTAGTTATAGAAATGTGCCAATTTTACAATTCAATTTTCATATTATATTAAATAAAAACTAAACAACGTACCTATACATCGAATGTAAAGCCGAGTCAAGACTTGTAACAATTCCCGTGCAGGTTAGTTCGTTAGGAGGGGATGTTTAACGTGAATTGTTGCTTACAAGAGCATTCTTTTATTAAGTTTAAACACACTATCATGAAAGTAGTTAGGACCTAAAAAGTGATTTATTTTAACAATCGCACCTGGGGCATATTTGTGTACCCGAGAGAACCTGGGGCAGGGGGGTCAGCGACTGACTCCAACTTTTTTTTACTTGGATGTAAAAGGTATCAGCGTTTAACCTTAAAATTGTGGGAAAATAGGTCAAAACCTTTTATAAGAAATAATTAAAATCCATAGTTTATTGCTGCAATATGGTTAATTTGCAATAATTTTGTTTTATAGACGTTTTCATATTTAATCGGCATAGTTCATTTATAAGTTGTTTAATTCGTACAAATTTGCTTTTAGCATCATCAAGTACCTACTACCGTTTGGACTTTTAAAATATGTAAGAAATGTAAACTTAATATATATGAATTAAATTTAAGAAAAACCATTCGGCATCTCAAGTTTCACGAGAGGCAAATATTTCCTAACAAATTTATCAAAGGTATCAATGCCGGTTTTAGTTGACATATACATAGTATAGAATAACTTCTAGTGTATTGTTTTTCATTTTTATATCATGAGGCCCGACAAGACCAAAGCAACTTTTTGTGAAATATAACTTGCATAAGGTCCTATTTTTTCCCAAAGCAAAATAAACAGTTTCAAATGTGCCTTATTTTTGAGCAGGCCGCTTCATTTCATGTAAAATATTTTTAAGATAGTAATAACTACTGCAAGCTTCTTTTTAGTAATCCATTGGTTATATTACGACCGCTGTTAGTTGCAAACACTTTATTAATGAGCCATACTTGCCATGCAACCCATCCTAAAAACGTTGTTTAAGCCAGCACTATTTGCAAAAATCTTTTAATTTTAGCATAAATGCACTTCTAAAAGTCACAAAACAATATTAAACATTTTTGAAATCAAAAAGTTATAGAAAAAAACTACGATGGGGTCAGTAACTGACCCAGTGCGACTGTTAAATTAAATGCAGAAAAACAAAATTATTGAGATATTGTTGTATTGAAACGTATAAATGGAGATTGTACATTTTGAAGCTAGACCCGTCATAATCACTTTTAAATGAAACCACATTTACAACAGCGACTACGAGTTTGGGAAAAAAGTCTTCAATATGATCTTTGAGCCGACGCCTAATAGGACAACAGAACGATATAAGATTAGAACTAACATAAAACTAGAAGAACAATTAAGGACGCCAACATTATAAGGGAAATAAAGTCCAGAAGACTCCAGTGAGCAAACAACCTTAGAAGACTTAGGACGAAAGAATAGGCATGGAAAGAAACGCCAACTGCAAAAGACCACCTGGACTCCGGTAGCGAGATAATATAGCATGTGATTTTAAAGTTATGGGCGTCGAAAATTGGATAAAACTAGCAAGAGACAGAAAGGATTGGAAGCATGTTGACAAGTCGGCTAAAACCCAGACAGGGCGGTTACGCCACAAAGTAAGTAAGAAAACATTATCTTTTTCATTGTATCAAAAAAATAGTATTTTATAAATATGTAAGCAAAATAATATAGACGCATAATTTAGAAAAACCATTATATTTCTCATTGAAAGCAAGCCTAAACCAGCAAAAACTAATTACCCGAGGAACGACTGTACTGATTGTGACACAAAGCAAATTTTTAAATAAAGAGTATTTTAATAGGAGTGAGTTTTTTAAATACAGATTTGTTTGTTTCTAACTTATATTTTTAATTTCTTGGTGCTTCTGTATTGAGTATGTTACGCAGTTTTATAATGCAGCGTCTGACTTCTTTCTATTGATTGGAAGTAATAAAAACATATAGTAGGGGAGACCATGATGCTAAATAAGGATTTACTCGAGCGTCATAAAGACCTGTTGGGTTGCAAAGCTTAAATGATGAGAAGAAAAAATGTTATATAATGTATATCTTTTCATCGGTGGGGGAAGTGGCCATAGACTTTTAAATATGTCAAAAAAATACCACTACTATTTCGGCTTGTGTAAATCGTTCGGGTTGTATCGAATTATATATTTTTTGTTATCCGTATTAGACATAATGTACCTTTTCGTCCGATTAGTCTGATTACATAAAAATATATTTTTGGCGCTTAAGGTACTACTACTGGTGAAAGAATTAATGGTAAAATTATAAAACCTAGCATATTGGTATTACTTCATAATAAAAATATCAACCAGTTAAATTTTCAAAATTCTACAGAGAAGTAAAAAAAGTTATAAAAATAATAAAATCATTGCTTTTAACATTGATCCTTAAGGGAAATCGCAGATTTTATTTTACTTCACCAAAAGATTTCAATAAACGTTGTATCAACGGAAAAAAAAGGTGATAGGGGTAATAATTAAATATTTCAAAAAATATGGTATGTGACTGACATGTGGCAATGCCCCGAAAGGTTATGATGCGCCTGAAAAAGTTTATCAAAAACGGTATATGGGAACATAAAATTAACCTTTTTCGGTTGGAAGATCAAATAAGTGATAAAAAATATCCGCAATAACTAGGAAACATGTTTTTAAGTACACCATTCGATGACCATAATCCGATGTATTATTATTTACGTTAATTAACAGGTTAGGTGACAGAAACTTTCCATGTTTATCCTTAAATTTCTGTGTGACCTCGTTTTAAAAATTTGTTATAATTTTTATCAGTGACTGTTTTGCCTTTTCAATGAAATATTTATTTTGGTATATATGATAAGGGTGGTTAAGAGATTTTATTAGTAAATGAACATAACAATTTTAAAAGGATAATTTGTTTAAAGCTTTACCAAATATAAATACTACGTTAGTCAGATTACCTAGAGCACTTATTTTACGCATATGGTATCGGTAAAACTACTTTAGGTATACGTTGCCTAGCGACGTTTTGTACCTACCAAAATAAAGATTTATTTTCCATGATAGAAAAAAAAATACTTTCTATCTCTATTAACAAGTACAAAAATGTGACTTTTCATAAAATAACTTTTTTCCCGGACAAACATACACGTAAGTAAAGATAAATATTTAATTTTAGAATAATTTATTATACAGAACATACATATCCCTTATATTAGGAGTCCAGTCAAATAATTTTCAACTTTATAATATTTATATAACTAGATAATTTTCTTAAGGGTTTCCATAGTAATGAAAGGTCTAATCGTCAAATATACCAGTCGACCTGTTTAAAACTTCAAATTTTACATGAATCATTTTCTGCCTTTAATATTATGTTTTTTCTTTTAATTATGAGTCGCCGTTTTTCCATCACAGAAAAAAAATGTGTATTGTACACGGGAAAACTTGTTTGGATTTTAGCTCCCGGTTTATTGTTTTCCTCCGCTTCGCGTCTTGAAACAACACAACCTAGAGCTAAAATCTAAAGCTTTTCCCTTGTATAATAAATAACATTTTTTTCCAGTACTCTTTTATTATGTTTAAATTTTATGTATATTTTTTTTAACAGTGTGATACATTTTTTCCGTAAATTTGCGTGTTTTAAATAAAAGTCACAATATTAACATACGTTTGCTTGTAACGGCAATCACATGCATTAAATTTATGTCACTATTTCATGTTCCGACACCGTCCAACACGGACCTATACTATGTTGTCGTAAAAGCAATTTGTCATATCCGTAATTACATCTTTATTCATATTTTATAAAAGTATCACGATAATACTACTCGTTTAATTTATAGTTTTTAGCTCCTTAGCGCTATCACTTGTTACGGAATAGGTTTATTGCAGTTAGTCTCACTTTTATAATTTTATTTTAAATTTATAGATATTTGTCGTGTTACATGAAAACTAAAATCAATGTTTTTGTTTTTTGTAGTAAGAAAAATAATTTTATTTATACCCTATAGAGATAATATGTTGTTGTAAACCCCCATTTCTTTCTTAGTTTTAAAAATAATTTTAAATACAGGGTGATTCAGAAATCAATTACGAAACTTAAGCGGGTGATTCTACTTGACAAAATAAGGGTAGAGCTCCTTATAATTTTTTCCAAAATGTCATTTGTTTTCGAGTTACAAGCCGATAAAGTTTAATTTTTATTTTGGTTTTTCGCCATATTGCATTTATTTTTTAACCAATCCAGTTGATATTTAGCACGCAAATCAAGCTTTGCAGATTTTAAAATTTTAAGACAAAAGTACTTTTTTAAATATCGCCAGGGGCACTTTACCTAAAACTTAAAATTTATTTACATCATTACTTTTTATTTTGACGGATATCGCAAACCTGGGGGCGCCATTTTATAGAGAATCAAAAACTTAAAAATAAGGTACTCCTTATTAAAGTCGATAAACCTCACCATTTAGGCACCAACAGACATCAAAGTTTTTAAAAATTTTAATCAAATTACCTACATATATACAGGGTGTTCAGTAACTCAACCGACAAACTTAACCCAACTATTCTACAACAAAAAATAAAAGAATAAAACTTGATATAAACATATTCTGTCCTAAATGTCTTAGTTTTTAAACTACAGGGTGTTAAAAATTATTTTTAATATTTAACACACCGTAGTTCAAAAACTAAGACGTTTAGGACATAAGTTTATATAGAGTTTTTTTTTCATTTTTTGCTGTAGAATAGTTGGGTTAAGTTTATCGGTTAAGTTACTGGACATCCTGTATGTATGTAGGTAATTTGATTGGGAAATTTGGTACATAAAACAATACGTGAAGTGTCAAGGTTTAAAAAGTATGAATCAAACAATTTTCTAGGTTACTCTTATAATAATAAAACAAAAACATTAAACAAGCGAGTAGCCTAGAAATGCAAAACAAATACTGAAAAATTTAATATTTAAAGAGAACAAAATTTTAAGACGGGGATTGATGGATTGTTTATTAGATAAGAAAGTAGTTAGTGAAGTCAAGCATAAGAGTTAAAGTTTGAGTTAAGCCCCGTACGGGCTATCCCTAGGGATATGCCCGTACTAAATTTAATTAGTTCAATAAGTTAAGTTGGTTTTAATGCAAAGTTAGTGTTGATGGTCCACCGGTCTCATTGTCCCAATAGATAGTTCCATATGGTACATTTGCCCAAGTGACGTCAAGTAGTATTTCAAAATTTTACAACGTCACATATGGTGGAGGCGCCCCCGTTCCCAGTGACCTTTTTGAAACGTCGGTTATGGTAAGCTGTGCCCGCCCCAGTTCCAGTGCCCTTTGTGAAGCGATAGGAAAAGTCGCTTATGGTACGCCCTTCCTACCCCTCAGTTTATTTTTGGAAGAAAATACCATATATATGGTAAAGGCGTCCCGTTCCCCGGAGAAGAAATGTGTGTGAAAGGACGAAGATGGGGAAAAAATATGTTGCGTAGCGTAGCTGCAAGGAGGTAGCAGCGTAGCTACAAGAAAAGGAAGATAAGGTATATCTTCAGTTTTCAAATATGGCTAAATGGTGTTAGCCAGAGGTGATAAAGAAGAATATGGAAATATATTTATTTGTGTCGAAGTTGTATGGTACGTCGTGAAGACGGAGTTCAGAAGCAGCATGAGGCTGCATTAGCACTGGAAGCCGCAGCTCTAGTATGGGGAAGAGCTCTGAAGTATGGTCTTGAATGGTGGGGTACAAGACTATCTAGCGGCCCTGAGAAAGCTCAGGATATGGGGAAATTGGCATGAAGTTGCAGTAACCTGATGTGGAAGAAGAAAATGGGAATGAAAGGCGGACAATGGTATGTGGAGAAGAAGTACGGGACAATTGGCCAATGGAACGCACCATCAAGGACATGGACAGGGAGGCAAGGTGGACACAGTACAATTCAAAAAAAAGATGGACAATCTAGAACATTAGGGTATTTGTAAAGTGTTTAGGTAAATCTGCAATGTTTTTTTAATTAATGGTATTTTTTTTTGTTGTTTACATATTATAATATTGACAAAAATAATGATTTAATATGCAGAGAAAAGTAGTCTAAAAGTAAAATTTGATAATAACTCTTTTTTTAACCCACCGTATATTTAATAGTAATTTATAAAAGGGTCATTGCTTTGATGATATACAATATGCTGAAAAGGTCAAGTGCATTTCTAATAATGCAGAGCTTGCTAGTTTCAAATAAACATTTTTATTTACCAAATTAGATGTTTTGTTTAGCACATATTATGTAATAAAGTTAATGAGTAATAATACTATGTATTTAAAGTGTTTAATATGGAAGGTATGAAATTTAGGCCACTTTTCTCTAAAAAATAATCTTAACCGTTACAACTATATTTAAATAAAACTACTTGGAGAAAATCCCAAATTTAGAAATTATTCAGTTAACAATGGAAAAAATTTAACTTTTTTCTTTTGATCAATGACAAATCTTTTATTTCTTAGAAAAAAGTCAAGTCAATTAATAATTTTTTGGATTAAAGGCTATTTGTTCATTTTTTTGTTTACATTTATTGAAAAAAATTTTTAGATAAAATTTTTTTCATATTTTTAAAAACTTCGAAAAGTTAAGGTTATTTACGGTTATTTATATAATAGGTAAAATATTGTTAGATTTTTAAATATTTGTAAGCTATATGGAACTATCGATTTTGGTAATATTGCTTAATTTTTTTTAAAGGGGTTAAAGTAAATTTGGCTCATTTCTAATAGCGTTGTGGGTCCAACGCTTTCAGGGAAGGGGCATATGTGAACACCTAATATAAAAAAGTATACATTTTGGGAATTTTAAAAATATACATTTTTGGGAAATTTAAATATAATTGGGTTACTTAACATTGGGAAATTTGGTACATAAAACAATACGTGAAGTGTCAAGGTTTAAAAAGTATGAATCAAACAATTTTCTAGGTTACTCTTATAATAATAAAACAAAAACATTAAACAAGCGAGTAGCCTAGAAATGCAAAACAAATACTGAAAAATTTAATATTTAAAGAGAACAAAATTTTAAGACGGGGATTGATGGATTGTTTATTAGATAAGAAGGTAGTTAGTGAAGTCAAGCATAAGAGTTAAAGTTTGAGTTAAGCCCCGTACGGGCTATCCCTAGGGATATGCCCGTACTAAATTTAATTAGTTCAATAAGTTAAGTTGGTTTTTAATGCAAAGTTAGTGTTGATGGTCCACCGGTCTCATGGTCCCAATAGATAGTTCCATATGGTACATTTGCCCAAGTGACGTCAAGTAGTATTTCAAAATGGCAACGAATCTGCAAAGCTCGATTTGTGTTCCAAATATCAACTGGATTGGTTAAAAAATTAATGCAATATGGCTAAAAACCAAAATAAAAATTGAACTTTAACGGCTTGTAACTCGAAAACAAATAATAATTTGAAAAAAATATATGAAGCTCTACCCTTATTTTGTCAAGTAGAATCACCCTCTTAAGTTTCGTGATCGATTTTTGGATTACCCTGTAAAGAAAATGCAAAATCAAACAAAGTGCGTATATATTATTAAATAAAGATAATTGTGTAGCATTAATTTTCGGTAATTTAAATAACACTTGGTTGCCTTTGGTGGATACTGAAGTATCTTTAGGAAAACTAAAAATTAACTTACCCATCACCTTTATCTTTCAAATAATTAATACACCAATTACTTGTCACTCATGACACAAATGTCAAACGCTTTTCAGTTTGCAATACTAAAAAAACCTAAACGTATAATCATTTTTAATTTAAATATAAGTTAATTTTTGATTTTTATTTTTTATCTTTATTTTAACTTGACAACGGTGGCAGACTTGCCATCCAAACGTCGTTTTTAATTAGAATCTTTTGGGTTTTTGGGGGTTTTTCTGTATTTTGTTTTAGGCGACTGGCCAGTTCACAGGGGTCAATAGGGCTGAACAGGATTAGCTTATATACCCCGGGACCAGGACCGAAGCGGTCCCATTCTTTTAGGCGCGTACCCAAAAAAGGAACCATCCAATAAATGAATCCGCCTAATCAATATAGAGCATATGTTCAATTTAAGAATCCTAATACCTTTTTGGGTATAAAATAAACAAACTAATCTATTTTTTTGTATTATGATTTTCGAAATCACTTCATGCTTAACCAGAGTACCATTATCTTGCATATTTTAATTACAAGTGCTTCTTTTTTACGCTAACCAAAATTTGTATTTTTCTTTTCTTTGAAATAATATGTCAAAAAATAAAAAAAAATAAGTACGGGCCTAGCTTCTGCTTTAAAAATTATATTAACTTGGTAGACTATAAAACAAAAAAAAAGTTATTTTACTTTTACAGAAAGTGACTTATGCTATATTTTTATACTCGTAAAATCAAATTTCGCCATATAAAATTGTAATGGAATATACGCAATAAAATTTAGAATTTTCCAAACATTTTAAATGAAATTACCCCATTTTGTTTTATATTTTATGTCTACAGTAAAACTCCTTCTTAATGACATAGTACAACAAGCTATTTATTTTTTAATAGTCGCACCGAGAACATATTTATGTACCCGGGGAATATAGCTTAAGGGACACCGCGACTAAAGCCAATTTTTGTTGTTAATACGGTTAAAAAAAAATAAAAACATTACATTTTCTTGCTAAACGGTTACGTCATATACGTCACGAATTTAACCGTGTTTAAAGAATACATCGCGGAAAATGGTTTAAAAACAATAAAGTTATCTTTGTCGGACGGATGGATGCATTGAACTCATTAAAAAAATTGTTTTAATATATTTTTTTTTAACTTTTACCATGGATGTAAATGACAAGTTAATTTTTTTATATTAAGTGTAAACTAAAGGAAATTTACCCTAAAAATAAAAATCATAACCATAACCTAAAAGCTTATGGGGTTGTGACGCAACGGTTGGAAAACCTACATTTTCTTGATTTCCATGTTTATATCGTCATTGTGGAATACGGTTTGAACTACTCCAACGAATACGATTAGCAAGAAAATCTGACTTCACAACAACTTTTAATTTTTTAAATTAAATGTGGGGTATCAGCGTTTAACTTCATAATTTTGAGAAAGTTGTTGTAAACCTATTAAAAGAAAAACTATTTTTTGCTGCAATATGGATATTTTGCATCCTGGCGGTTTATTATATTTAATCTACATATTTCCTTTTCTAGTCATTTTATTAAGACCTTTTGTACTAATTTGATTTTAGGTTCAGGTGTAGAAATTTTAATTGATGAATTTGATTAAAAAAGTCAACATCGTGCATCTTCGACTTTTCCGCGGGCAACACACTGTGGTCCTTAACACATTTATCAAACGTATTAATGCCCGCAATAATTTGTTATTACCGGCGGTTTATACTTATTTAATCGATTTAATCGGTAGTTACCGCCGTGAAGTGGCTATATGCTAATAAAAACTAATTAAAACCGCCAAGTAATAGTTAACCTAACCTTTATAATTATTCATTTTACTGCGCCATGAGCGATTAGTTTGGTTATGGTTTCATTGTTAAACATAGTATACAATGCGTTGCAATAAAAACAAGCCATCCCAAATAATTCTGTAATTTAAGAACTTATGAAAAAACCCACGTCACGTCAATTTTTATTTTTAGGGGGACACATTTTTGTGTCAAAATTTACGTTCAGGGTTATCCCCTTTCTTCACCAACACAAACGTCAGAAAATTTAAATGGGAAAAAGCTTAAAGTGATACCTTATTTTATGGGGTTTTAAATTCTCTTTTAATGGTATATGGTTTTTAAAATCGATTTAGTAGTTTCTGAGAAAATTCACTTTAAATACCGGGGTTCCTAGCAAGTGGCTTACCTTTATAACTTTTTTACTGTTAATTAATATCAAAATAAAATTTTGTTTGTAGATATATCACATAATTATGCATTGTTTTACAAATTCAGTTGTTATACTTTCGCTTTAGTCTAAAACGATCCATATTTCCTTATTTTAAATGCGACACCCGATATATTTTTACTTATTTGAATATAAAATGACGTTTGTGTAAAAAGCAATACATTTGCATTTATGGCACTCTAGAATAAAAATTATTTAAAAAATTTAAATATTAGAGGTAAGATGTCAAAATGTAGCCAATTAGGTGTTATTGAACTAGGCATGACATTTTCTATTTAAATAAGTAAAAATATACCGGGTGTCTCGTTTTCGGCTAAACCGAAAGTAATTTAAAATTTTGAATTTATATAAAAGTTATATGGTTGAGCCAGTTGCTTAGGATCCCAGTATTTAGGGTAATTTTTCTAAGAAACTACTATTCAAAAAAACTAAAGTCTGTTAAAAAGAGAATTCAAAACAATTTAGGATAAAGTATCACCTGACCCTCCTTCCTATATAACCCCTTAACAAGTAAATTTTGACACAAAAATGTGTTTCTAAAAATAAAAGTTGACGTGTTTCAGGATTTTTCCATAAGTGTATAAATAACGGAATTCTTTGGGGTGACTTGTTTTAATTGAAATGCACTGTAAAAACATTTTTTTAATCAATAAACAAGAATTTAACTGGGATACACGTTTGACACCTACGAGGATTTTGTTCAAGGTGGTAGATATTTTAAAGAAAAACATATCTTTTTTAAAAAGAAAAGCCCTTTAATAAAATAATATATACATTAACATATTTTATTAAATTAATTTTAAAATATTATTATTTGTCATAAAAGTTATATTATCTTCTAAAAAGGCATTGTATTGCAATAGTTGTAAATTTTTTGAATTAAAACGTTAGTCACTCTTCGCATATTTTAAAAGATAATATAATTTTAATGGCAAATACTGATAATTAAAAATCAATCTAGCAAAACAATATTTTTATTTGTTTTAAATGATTTAAAATAAAAAAACTTAGGGGTTAAGTTAGTAAATTATACCCGATAGGAAATAAAACTACACAGAGCCGGCCCGAGGGGTGATCAAGTGAGGCGACCGCCTCAGGCGAAATGTTTCTAGGGGCGGCAAAATGATCCGCTTTTACATATTTTTTTTGTTTTGCTCAAAAAGTACTTTTTCAAACTTTTTCAGTGTGCGGCGCACTCTTTAAGGTGGTTTGCATATTTCTCGGTCAGGGCGCTCCTACCGCAACAAGTATATTTTTTTTTTTAAATCCTTAATAACCCCTTTTTTATTATTATTATTGAATTCTGTACAATAAGTAGCTATAGTAATTTCTAAACTCAACATTTATTAAGAAATTTACTAAAATAAAGAGGAAACAAATAAAGTTAATCGTTATCGCCTATTTTTGGATACCCTGTATATACAACAACAAAACTTGCTTACATATATATAAAGATCGACGTGTATAAACTTGTCAAAAAGCCTGCCACTAAATTAAAAAAATGTATTCCAATTTATGTGTTCACAAATGATAGATTTAATAATAAACTGTTGACTTAGGTCTGTGAAATATGACTGGAAAGAAATTTTGTTAGAAAATTGTTTTAGTTTATCAAAAAGCAATAAAAGCAAAACTTTATCACCCTGTGTCATAAACCAAGTTTTTAGCCGACTTTTAAGGGAACTTTTGACTTAAAATTAGTCCCATTAGGACCAGTTTAAATTATAGCTTTAACATTTAATTACAATTTGTAAAATATTACTTTAAAAGTTCTGGCTATGTTAACATTATCTCTTTAATATCTACCCTTAGGGCAGCAAAAATCGTAGCTGCCTCAGGCGCCAATTTTCCTCCGACCGGCCCTGAAACTACATATATAACATAGTGTTATAAATCAAACATTTATTTTTCATATTAATTTAATTAATTTCTTTCTTTTGCACTTAATTTAATTATGGTATTGGTCCTCCTGACTCAGCCCATGCCCTTTCACCTGGTAATTTATTATCTCCTATATTATAACTGTAAGGCTAATAAATGCGCCGTTTTCTTTGTCTTGGACTTTATTAACAATCTCCTTTTATTTTAACTTGTTGTCCTTTCCTGCAGACTTAAAGTTTTTTTTTCAACACTAATACATGCATAGTTTAATTGGTTATACTTTAGTTTTGATTCTATGTAATGATCATATTTTTTTTTCTCTTTTGCTAAAAATACTCCTTGCATCTCTAAGAAAAAAATACTTTTTTTTAATAGCCATTAAGAGCTTTAACAAAATCTTTGTAGGTGTGAAATATGTCTCCCCATATAACATATAATATTAAGTTTATTATTATTCGGAGGTTTTATTGGTTATTAAAAGCAATGTTCCACAACCAATTCCATTCATAGTTATGCTGACGATAGTACCCTTCACTCCACTTTTCAGGTTCCCAAACCAATCTCTCAAGCCGACTTGGAAAGCAAACGCAGGGCGATGCAGATATTTCTTTCACAGGATCTCAATTTGATATTGGATTGGGGCGCCAAAAATCTCGTTCAATTTAATGCATCCAAAACACAATCATGTTCCTCGTCCCGAAAAAATCATCAAACACTCATCTTTTGCTTATGAGTGGCCAGGTTTTCAGAGCGGGGATACATTTAACCTTGTGGGCGTCACATTTGAGAATAACCTTAACTGGCATAAAAACACAATGAATCTATAGCCACCGCGGCTTCAAAAAGCTTGGATATGTTTTCGAGCCAAAAAGTATTTTTCTCCTTCCAATTTATACACTTTGTATGTGTCCCAAATTCGATCCTCTCTGGAATATTGTTCTCATGTCTGGGGAATGGCATCCCCTACAACCCTCAGCATTCTTGATGCCATTCAAAGAAGGGCTGTTCGTCTTATTAATGATCCTTTACTTACTCAAAGACTTCCTTCTCTTGCCCATCGTCGAGCTGTGGGAGATCTATCGCTCTTCTATAGATACTTTTACGGCTACTGCTCCGACGAATTATCCAGTATAGTCCCTCCTTTTGCAGCTCCCAACAGAGAAACTCGTGGTGCCGCGCGTATGCATCCCTATACGGTTCAATAGGACAGGCCCCGAACTTCCCATTTCGTTCGTTCTTTTATCCCTAGAGTTTCTAGACTGTGGAACCTACTGCCAGCGGAGGTCTTTCCTTCCCCCAAATCTTCAAGTTTTTAAGTCCCGTGTTAACAAACTTCCTCTTACCCTGCTTAAGACACCCACGGTACGTTAGAATTTAGCCTTTCAGCCGTCGTGGATTGTCCAAAGATAAAAAAAATGTGCCGAAAGTAAAAACAGCCGGCGGTTTTCTTCTTATAATTGAGCAATGCTGCCGGCAGTTGTTTAGCCAGTACCTTTTTTCATTATTAAAAATGTTTGTTTATTTTTTAAAAATATTTGGTAAAATTGTACAAATAGTATAAAACACCGCAGATAAACTCTCTGGGGGTTTTGAATTGATGTAATTTATAAATGAGTTCCGGTTATTTATTTTCCATCGGTTTATATACAACAGTCTGATAAATAAATTATATGTGTATTTGGGGGATTTGCATATTAGCTTTGTTACCCAAAATAGAGTTTTGATCAATTAGTGTGGAAAATTGGCACCACAACATTTATATTTTGTTTGTTAATAATTTGGAGAGCAACCTTTTTTTAAGTTTGTCAGCAGTTTTATATATGTTTGTTGACATAATTTTTGATTATATTTGTTTGCTTTGCTTCTAGTAATATTAATTACAGTGTGTGTGACAATGAACGCTGTAGGTTCTGTAACATATTGAAAACCGCAAAATATACTGAGTAAATAAGAAGTACTGCAACTACTGTTACTTTTTACAAGATACAGGTTGTCAAAGTTTTTATTTTATTTTAGTTATTTTTGAAAATTTTACCTATTATAACGACGTTTTTACCAAATTTGTATTAACCGCTAGAGAGCCAGGAATAGATATGCTTTTTTCAGGCCCGTTCCTTGGATGACTTGCGCTCTGGTGTAAAAAAATTATTTGCCGCCCCTAGAACATAAAAACATAAAAAGTACCCAACTTTTCAATACATTACTAAGTTTCTTATTAAAGTATTCGATATTAATGTTTTTTATAAATACGTAACAAAATAGTCCCCTCCCTACAATTCCACTGATTTCCAGTTTAAAAACTTTATATCCTAAATGCCGCCCTCTATTTTTGTCGCCCCATGCCTGTTGCATTTTCGCATTAAATGTAGTTGATTTAGCTAAGGTTCAAAGTTTCATAACTTTTTTTGTCTAAGTATACTTACATTTTGGAAAATAATTTTTATTTCATGCAAAAGTGAAAAAGGAATAAATAAAATGTTTAAAAATAACTTTAAAAAAAATTGAAACTTTGACACCCTGTATCTCGCAAACCATCAACCTTTACCTTGGCTAAGCTAAATTGCGTTAAATCCTTCTAAATTTATATTTTGTAGTCTATGGTAGTATATTGTTCAGATCTTTTAGAGGCACCCTGTATAGTGAAAAGGGTAATGACCTAACCACTAAGACAGTAAAAAATTTATACAGTGGATTTCAGTTAGAATGAGTCACCCTTATTAATTCCGTTATTTGTACCCTTAAAACAAAATCTTGAAATACGTCAATTCTTATTCTTAGTGGATAATAGTTTTGTGTTTTGAATTTACTTGTTCAGGGTTATCCCCTCCCCTTACCAACACAAACGTCAAAAAGTTTAAATGGTGTCAAGAGTCAAGTGTTGCATCATTTTAAAGCTCCTGACGAGTACTACTAGACTAGAATATAAATTCAATATCTTCACCTACTACAAACGGAATTTTAAAAATTACCCAAATACCTGATTGAGATGTTCCGAATGTGGTATTTTCTTAAAGCTCTTTTAAAAATATTTTTTATGGTGATACTAGTTATAATATATAGAGTGGATTAAAAGTGTATATTTTTTTAATAAAGCACCCTGAATATTATATTAGCAATAAAAAGATCATTAAAAGTGCTATAAGAAAATACCACATTAAGTACATCTTACTTTATTAGTTTCAGAAATATGGCCATCCCAATCAGATATTTGGGTAATTTTTAAGGTACCGCCATTTTGTAGTAGGTAAAGATATAATATTGACTATATATTCTAGGGTTATAAAGTACTCGTCAGGAGCTTTAAAATGTACTACTTGACCACCTTTTCTATTTAAACTTTTTGACGTTTGTGTTGGTGGGGAAAGGGATAACCTTGAACAAGTAAATTTTGACACAAAAATGTATCCCCCTAAAAATTAAAATTTACGTATTTTAGGATGTGTGTACAAATAACCATATTATGGGGGTTGGCTTGTTTTAATTGGAATGCACTGTATAATGACAATAATGGTTAACCTATCTACGTTATATTAGTATTTTGAATAACATACTGAAAAAGACATAATGCAGAACCGTCTGTGAAAAATAAAAAAAAAAAAGATTAAAAACATTTTTTACTTTAACAACAATTTTTGACCAAAATACCAAAAATATTTACTGAAAAATATGTTTATGAGGTAATAAATAAACTGCAGTAAAATGCCCTTGCAGCAACTTTTAACATTGGCTTATGGATTTCATAAAAACATAAACATAAGCTCTGTTCGTAGATAAATCACAAACTAGTCAGAGCCAATCGGGTACCAGACGTATTTGTAAAATTTGAGTGGCGCTGACTAGTTTGTGATTTCTCTACAAACGGACCAATAATCAGATTCATGAGAAGTTCATAGGAATTTTGTAGCAGTATTTAAAAAAAAATTAATCCTTAAACCTAATATAAGAAGCGTGCCAAAACCTTTGTATTTTATTAGGTAAAACTGCAGACTCGAATTTTGTGACAATAAAGGGTTTGTAATATACTATTTTTAATACCTGTATATTTATTATTAACTTTAAAAAATGGTAAGCATAGGTAACCGCATATTTTTATTTAACATCTTTACCTAAATTTGGGATAAAAAGTTATACAAATGGTTTTAATTTATCTAGGAGAGCTGGTACTTATACAATGTGTTACTTCATTTAAAGACAATGAAAGAAAATATTCGGCTGAACTCCATGTGGCTGAAAGTAACCAAGCGTCTACTTATTAGTCAAATATCGTTGTCTAGCAGTAGGATATTAAGAAGATGGTGAAAAAGCTAGTTTTAGAAAAGGCAATACTACTGTATACAGGGTATCCAGGAACTTAAACGACAAACTTTATGGGGTGACTCTACAATGAAAAATAAGAAAAAAACTGTATATAAACATATGTCCTAAACGTCTTGGTTTTTGAACTACGGGGTGTAATATCACCCCTTAAATTTGTCGGTTGAGTTACTGAAAATCCTGTTTATATATATATTGCTTTTTTACCGAATAAGTCTTACAAAACTTTTTGTCAGCCAAAAAGATAAGTTGGATACATACATAAATGTACAATTATTTAATAATAATTCAGTTATAAATCTTTGTGATAGCTACGAGTATTGGCGTAGCTAAGTAACATAACATGATAAGAGATGGTATTTATTTGGGTACACTCCAAAATGAAATTAATAGTATTAAAACCAATAAAAAATTAAACAAGTAAAAAGATAATTAAAAATCGACGTTTCGGAGGCAAATATTTTGACATTTAATGTCAAAGTTTTCAGAATATCCCAAAAAACATAAAAACTTTAAATTTTAAAACCTAAATAATAGTAAATTTTTATTTTTATTATTTTTTATTCCATTTATCTTGACAACGTTGGCAGATTTGCCACCGAAACGTCGATTTTTATTTATCTTTTTACTTGTTTAATTTTTTTGGTTTTTAGTATTTTTAATTTTATTTTGGCGTGTACCCAAATAAATACCATCCATTAAATGAATCCGCCAAACTACAGAACATATCTTCATTACATGATAATGTTATACTATACTAACGTATTATAGAAAGATAAAATACCTATGATAATAAAATTTTTAAAATAAAAAAATATGTATACATTTATGCTATCTAGAACAATTCTTTTATCGAAGAAAAAAAGTGCGTTCAACTTGAGGAAAAACATATTTCTGGACTTATGGTGGTTGCTAGACTCAGAAAACGCTTCGTAGCATAGCATATCCAACGTCGCCATCGTCTGTTCACACGTAAAATGCGCTGTTAATTTTATTTCGCATTAATCGGCCCCACTTTCATCTATTACGATTTGTTTTTTAATTGGTTTGATCTCAAAGATTTTATTACATTGGTTGAAGCTTTATATTTCGATATCGCATTACAGATTACTCTATCGGTATTTTTTAAAAATTGCACGGTCCTTTTTAACGTAATTCATCTGATTAAAAAAAAACATCAATAAAACCGTGCTAGTCCAATTTTACTGAAATTCTGTTAATTTTAGCTCGCTAAAATCCAACATATTAACTTTTTAAAAAAGTAATTAAAGCAACGTTAACCTACACTAAAAAGTTTGTTTGTTAAGTAAAACCCTTTATTTATAAAGTAATTAAATGCGCCAATGTTTCTATATAGAGTGGTGCAAGACAAACGCCTGGGTCTCTGTAAGTAGAAGAATGGTGCCATATCTTAGAAATATGTTTAATGTTCTGGTACTTTAAGATCTAAAAAATAAAATATTTTTACATACCCCTTATATTAGTTTATTTTTAAGACGTAAGATATAGAAATAAGGTAGGGGAGGTCCGGGAAGCCCCGCTCAGTAGGTAAACGCAATCTCTAATCGGTCGTATATTAATCACTAAGTACAAACATTAAAGTTATAATGCTAACTTAGTTGACTTGCGATCCGCTTTGAATCCTCCACTCGTCAAAAAACGCTTTTGTTGATAATTTATCAAACGTAAGAACCAAGCATAGGTATTAATTTGCATTATTAATTTATAAAAATGTAGTAAATTTATTTAATTTTATTATGCATTATTAAAATAAAATACCTATTTTGTAAAAATTTTAGAGAAAATAATAATTAAAAAAAATATATCTGGGTAAGAGCGCCTGGAGAAAATTGCTCTAGTCAAGGTGGCACCAAATCATATATTTGCGATTTAGCAGTATAAATATTTAGTATTTTTTAGAAATAAAAAAAAATTAATTTATTCGGTAAATTTTTTTATAATATAATAAAAATATATATGTTTTATGGTGGGTGTAAGCTTTTTAGTCTTGCACCAAATTTTATTATTTGGAAGAAGCTGAATGTCTAAAACTTATAATAAATATAAAGTGGGCGTCATTATCCAACCTTTTGGTAGTGTCCTTAAAACATTTTTTTTGTGCTGAAAACGTTGACCTATTTAAAAGTTTACCTTTATTATATTTGAAAAATATACGCCAATTTTAATGGAGACTTTTATGTTACTGATATTTTACTTAAATTAAATAAGCTTTAGTAAACGGGGCTTTCTGGACCTCCCTTAAGCTTTTTCTTGTGCGATCTCTATACTTGAAACATGGGGTATTAAAGAGGGGTAAAAAATTTAAGACTAGCTAGGTTTATTGGCAATTCCTTTACCAAAAATGTAACGTTACCAAGATTTTTAACATTTTTAAATGATTCTTGAAAAAAATGATCTTAATTTTAAGAAACTTACTTATTGTTTTATTAAATACGCATATATGTTTTTAACTATTGTTTATTATTTTTTTTTTTAAGAAAATATGCTGTGGGTATTTCAGCAATGTATGTAGCTGCATATTTAATTATTGCAAGTATGTTGGGTGGGTTTTTACAGTCTAAGCAAATTTGTATTGTAACATATAAAAATTCTACTAGTAAAGAAAACATAATTAATGCGTTCAGAAGCAAAGGGATGTAAGTGACTTTTCCACAAAAACCGTGTTATGTGAACAATCACATTATTTACGCACATTTTTATTTGGTGGCAAAGGAATATACATAAGGTTTGTTCCAGCAGGCTGTCAGAAATGTTTGCAACCGTTCGGATTCTGCGCACGTCAAATTTGTCGTTCCAGCAGTGCCATGTTTCTGACATTATACAATTCTTTGTTGTTCCAGCAGTAGTTTTAAGATGTTGGAAATACGTTGCAAACTGTTTGAAAAGTTTGCAAACTTTCTTCAAACATTACTGACAATTTTTAACATAACCTTTCTTGTATTGACGTATAAGCAGTATGCACGCCTTGTTTATTTTTCGTTCCAGCAGAAAACTGTTGCCAACATTCCTAACTAATGTTTGTAACAATTTCTGCGTTTTACGATTGTTCCTAACATGTTTCCAACATTCTGCTGGAACAAACCTATAAATTCCTTTATAGTGGCGCCATCTATACGTTTAGAAAAAATTACTTGACAATATTCTTAACTTTCTTGGTGGCAATGGGACTTTGAACCTGTTTTTCTTAAAATACCAAAACCTGCACCTTCATCGCATTATCGTACAATTTTCAAGCTTAAAAAATATGTAAACAATGTATTGTTTTTTTTTCTATTTTAAAGGATATAAATGCTCAAATTCCCATATAAATTGCTTTTTCCACAACCGTTAAAAAAACTCTGCTTTTTTAAACGTTAACATAAAGTACTTTACTTTAGTACAGTTTACAATGTGTTAAGTGTTAAAAATAACTTTTTATAGTTTAGCTTATTTTTTCACAACTTATACAGGGTGCTTCATTAGTGCGTCGGGCTTGTACAACGCCTTAACTATGAAAGTTAGAGATTTTGTTTAAAGTGGTTTATGAATAAGAGATAAAAGTCTATTTTTAGAAAATATTTTGTTTATATACAGGGTACTCAAATTTGCCCTACTAGAATTTGATCAATTTTTTAAACGGAACACCCCAAATATTTTTACATATTTGGGAGTCCTCTATGTTTGTCTATACATGTGTACAACATTAGACCTATTAAATTATTAGTTTTTAAAAAAATTAAATTTTCTTAAAAAATATGAAAAAACAAGGCCATAGGGGTCAATAGGGCTGAATAGGGTCAGCTCGTATACCCCGGGACCAGAACCGAAGTGGTCCCATTCTTTCCAGGCGTGTACCCAAGAGAAAGACCATCCAATAATTATATAATATGGTTTAATCACTTAAACACTAATTGTAATTCTAATAGCGTTAAAATAAATATACAATGAGCAATAGAGTCTACTATTAATAGTTTTTGGTTGTTGGTAATTTTTTTATGGAAAAAATATACCGATTTATTTTACAAACCTGTGTAAAACCTAAAGGGTTTCATTCCAAAATGCTTCTGGTCTCCTTTAACAAAATGTTCAGGAATCGATAAAAATGGTTTGTTTTAAGAACACTAATATTAAGGAGGCTTAGTTTCAAATTTTACAATCTACATTTCGTCTTTTTAATACAGGGGTTGGTATAAATGAATCAGTTTAAATAAATTGCTTTTTAAGACATGACTACATTCATAACTAAGTATTTAAACTTTAAAAAAATGTATGTTTAGGTTCTTTATTCATTTTTTATTCAATAAAACATAACAAACCAATTTTGGAGATTGCACACTTTGAGACTAGCACCCTTATTTATTGTTTTTTTTTTTACTTTTGCTAATAGAATATTAACAATATATTTATTTAAATTATTTAGGTTTAGTTTGGCAAAAACGTTTATATTTAATTTGGATACGTATTGATTTGGAACAACAAAAAAAAAGGAATTTAAAAGAAACTTTATATCTAGGGAAAACAGTAAAAAATGATCTAATGCAAAACAAATGTATTTTAAAATTTATCATAAAAATCTGGACATTAAAGTTTAATACGAAAAATACCATAATTTAAAATAAATAAATTTTACTCTTAGATCCTTGGATTCCACAAAACCAAAAACTTTATCCTCTTTTAAAAATAATTGTTTATTTCAATTGCCATTAGCTTTTATATCTTTAGAGATTTTTTAAAAGCTGTATTTATGCTTTTTTCCAAAATAAACTTTTCATAAAGTTTAAACCTTTTCAATTTTAAGAGGGTCAACCGAAGCTTCTTTGCAAATTTCGAATATTTTTACCACCCTTTCAGATAGAAAGGGACTTTTCAGTAATATTTTTTTAATACTCTAACTAATTTAAAAACAAAATATAAGTTTAAGTTTTAAAATAAACTAAATTTAACACAAGTTTTCATGCCACTAAGCCACACTATTAAATGAATAAACTTGGCACTAGTCGTCTAAACCACAAAATGCGGATCGGCGAATGGACGAATGTATAAGATCCCAGAGGAATAAGATGCATACTGGAATGATACACGATTTTTGTGCGTGTTATTTATAGGTTTAAAATCGATTTGAAAGAATAAATTAAAAACAGATATGCTCTGGACAATACAAAAAATATGTTTACATCTGTAACTCGATTAGGCTTTAAAGTGGATAAAAGGATTATTGGAATAACCCCCTTAACTATAATAAATTATTAAAAAATAATATTAATTTTCCATTTATTATTTATCTTTAGAATTTTTGTTATTTAATTTAATTAAGAATAATTGCTTATCTCACCAACTACAACTATTTTATTTTATTTTTTTACATTATTAGTCATCGTTTGTACAATGAAATATATGCAATAATTTCCAATTTTTATGCGAATAGGTTAAGAATCACTTTATTGAATTTATTGTCTTTAGTCTTTTAAGACGTCTATGTGCGGGATGATACCTTGAAAATATTATTAATGGCCATTGGTACATTTTCTCAATAAAAGAAAGATACCTTGTTTGCCTATGTTTAGAATGTTAAATGTTTAAATATTGGTTACCTAATATTCATACTAGATATTTTTTCTGTGATACTATTATGACTATTTATGACTGGATTATTAAATTAGTAAATGGTGCAAAAGCTCAATTCTAATCAATTCTGAAATTACAAAGTTTGCAATTTATAAAATAATTTTATACAATTTCTATGGTATTATTTTCTGCTATCGTAATTAATGTAATAGGTGTTTTTGTAAAAAAATCGTACAGTCTTAAATTAAGCTACCTATTAAACTTTAAATTAATACCGAATTTATTAGGTATTGCTTAAGAACAAAATGTCTTACTAATAAATTGATTTTAAACCCCTTTATTTAAAATAAACCTTAATAAAAATAATAAATTGATTTTAAACCCCCTTTTATTTAAAATAAACCTTAATAAAAAAAAACAACAAACAACGACTAAAGTTATATCCTTTTTATTTTAGCATTCGCGTTACACAATTATAACCGCTAAAAAGTGGTAAAATTGTATATCCCGTTGGGAATTATAGAGACGTTTTGCCAGATTATGGTGCTAAATAATGGCAAGTTTAAAAAACATGGTTATCGGGCTAATAAATAAAAATCTGTGATAAAATGCTAATCGTTAAAAATAAAATTTATTGCTTGAAGACTAAAAACCAATAACAATGTCATGCGATTTTTTAAAAATGTGTGTTTCAGAAATAAATTATTTCACTATAAAGACCTCGTATTCTGTATTTTAGAAGTAAAGTCTAAAAGTATTTTAACTTTTTCAAAAACTAAACACAGAAATTTACTTTACGATAGTTTTGACTGGTTCTTAAAAACAGTATAAAAATGGGTTAAGAAAAAATTGTACCCATTAGCTAGAGTTTTATTCGATTTATTCGATATTTGCGAGAGTTTTTTCCTTTTTTTTTTTTGATTTTGTAAACTTAATTAGGTACCTCCCATTGTTTTTTTTTTAATTAATTTCCCTTTCCTTTTTTTTTAATTTTTCTCATAACATTTACTTACAACCTTTTTTTTATTGCTTTTTAATATATATATTTTTATTAATTTTCTTTTGGTTTTCATTATTTTATGGCACTCCAAAACATTGCCAGCAATATATTATTTTTTTAAAAACACTGCCAATAGTTTTTAGGAAAAGAACGAAAAAATTAACCGTAAATGTAAAGAAAATTACCTTAAAGCACAATTTTTTATTACCTTTAGAAACATATATAAATATACAGGGTGTCCCAACTCTCTTTATACACGAAATAACTTTGCTCCTAAACAAGATACAAAAATAAACTTATTATAAAAAATTGTTATTCGTATCCATCCTTTTTATTGACAGTACTAGATAATACACAAGGGTCTCAAAAACGAAAATTTTTTGTGAAGTAGGTAAAAATAAAAACCATGTATATTAAAAAAAGGTCTGTATTAAAATTTACATCAAAAATGTAAAACACATTATACGTCATTTGTTGCTGGTTTATAAGATATCAGCAGTATGCTGATTTACTTATTACCTATTAAGAGAAAAGAAAAAAAAATATGTTCTTATTATTTTTAAATTATTCTGTCACTAACTATCTATCAATATCCATCTGGCTGCCTATGTAACGGAATCTTTGAGCCTAATTTTAACCAACTTCCAGCTATTCGATTTCTTTGAAACTTTGCACACGTATTAAGGAAACATGACAATGCAATAATCTGCAAACAGTATCCCGTTATCTTTTTTGGATCGCCAGGAAAAAAATTCCATTATATTATAAAAACAACACCTAGGATGCCATCTGTTGGCAACATTTCAAACTTTGCTATTAAATGAAGAAGAAATTTTTAGTTTTTACACAATTTGGTTAGTTGCACCATTGGTGTTCAATTTTTATGAACAATAAAAATTAATAAGTTCTTTACACAATTGGGTTAGTTGCACCATTGGTGTTCAATTTTTTATGAACAATAACAGTTAATAAATGCCGTTAACACGCTTTTTATTAACTTGGGTTGTAACTATCTGGCTATGTAACGGAATCTTTGAGCCTAATTTTTAACCAACTTCCAGCTATTCGATTTCTTTGAAACTTTGCACACGTATTAAGGAAACATGACAATGCAATAATCTGCAAACAGTATCCCGTTATCTTTTTTGGATCGCCAGGAAAAAATTCCATTATATTATAAAAATAACACCTAGGTTGCCATCTGTTGGCAACATTTCAAACTTTGCTATTAAATGAAGAAGAAATTTTTTAGTGGGTTGCAATATATTGGCAACGGTCCAAACATTGCCTGGATTGCCATCTGTTGGCAAAATTTCAAACTTTGCTACTTAATGAAGAAGAAATTTTTTAGTGAGTTGCAATCTGTTGGAAAAATTTTAAAATTTGCCACTCTTGTTCATTAAAAAATTTTTTCGCCATTTTGTCAAGAGTAGCAGAAACTAAAAAATGAAAAATAATTAATAGTTTAAAAAACTAAAAAACACGCTTTTATATGCAAACCGAACTAAAAATTAGAAAATAATTTTTCATTAAAAAAATATTGTCATTTCATAGTAAAAAGCGTGGGGTGATAAATATATTAAATGTTATAATTATTATATTTGCAAATATCTATGATGGAAAAGTTATGAAAAAATAGTAAAATGCACCCCACGCTTTTTACTATGAAATGACAATATTTTTTTAATGAAAAATTATTTTCTCTACAAATATATTACTGACTAGGACCGTGTATTAGTAGGAAAGTCCATCTATGCTAAATGGGGCTTTACTCGCGCGTCATAGAGAATTATTAGGTTGCAAATCTTAGAGGATAAGAAGAAAAAATGTTTTATAATGTATACCTTTTCATCGGTGGGAGAAGAGGCTATAGATTTTGAAATTCCCATGTCAAAAAAAAATACTGTTAATATATTGACCTATAGAAATCGTTTTGATCGTATCGATTTATATATTTTTCGTTGTCCCTAAATTATTAACTTTAAATTAATAAAAAAAATTGCGTCCATAAAAAGTCAAAATTCAACTTTTTTTTACAACTTTGTAGCCCTCCGATTTCTTTCCATCACATTCTTTCGTCCTTTGTACTTTGTAATTCTAAAAATACTACATTTTAAACTCATATACAGCCTACAGCAAAAATGCACATAAAACTAATTCAGTTTAATTTTTAAAGGATGCCATTTTTTTATTCTAACATTTTTATTTTGCCAAACTCAAAAAACATAACAATGTTAAGTATTTAGTAAAAAATTAAACAAAAAAATTTAATGATTATTTCAGCTTGAACTCGCTTTTTGCATTTTGCATCTTTTAGACAATCAAAAACTTATGGCCTTAAAAAAACACCATCAAAAAAAAAAAATAAAAAAACAAAAACTTAAATAATATTGTTTTCATAACATATTTTGTAAATTAGCATAAATATAGCTACCAACCTTTTAAAATATTTAATTGTTTCCACTCATAAAAACTACATTACAGTAAAATGGCAAAAGGACATCAACCGCATATCTGATTAATATTGTAGAACTTAATTTAAATACATTCTCTTTTTACATTTTAATACAGTGTAATATTTTTTTCGTATTAAAGTTTGAAACGATAAAATTCAAATTTTGTTATGTATTTTTTTACTAAACCCCCGAGGTAAAAATAAATATTTTAAATTTGAAAAAACTTAAAAAGATACAAATACTTTAAGTTTTAAATTACCTAAAATAATTAAATTTAATTTAAAATATCATAATTCTTTCTTGTTATATTTTACCTTACTAATTAACTTAAAATACTGGAAACCCTAAAGGTTTGTACCGTAGTATAAGAAATCATTTCTGGACTAATTTGTATTCTACAGCAATACGCTCACTAGATTTTCAACCCAATAAAATATTAAGGGTTGGCGATTCTTGCCTAATCTCGTAGTTTTCGAACAAAAGCCAATAATTCACAGACAACCTCCTCAGGGTATAAATAAAAATCAAGCATAAAGCACAAGAATAAAAGCATTGCAGGAAAAATATACAGGGTTATTTTAAAGTTAATATTTTTCTTTAACACTGATGTATAAAATACAAGAAAATAAGAACATTTTTTAGATAAAATTATGCCCGAAAATGCTTCGTTCCCGAGATACAGGGTGATAAAGTTTTAAGAATAAATCCTTTTTGTCACAACTTTCTTACCACTTTAAGTATTTTTACGAAAGTTAATACATTTACTTTGGGTTAATTTGGTCCCTGATAGGGTTAATTTGGTCCCTTGATATTTTTTGGTACGACGAACGATTTTTGTTTTAAAAAATAAATCCATTTTGATACATGATAAAAAAGTTAAAATCTGATATGGTTTTGTATGTAGAATTTTTCACACGATTTTTCTAATTTTGTTTTTTGGCCATTTCGTCGGCAATATAACAAAGTGGCATATTAAAAAAAATTGCAAATTGGCTGGAGCCGATATTATTGCTTAAAGAAATTCCCTTAGATCACAAATTAAAACAAGTTGGATTTTGATAACTTAAAAGTTATAGAAATATGATAATGAACTTATTTTACTTTAATAAGAAAAAAAAGTCGCATAAGAAAATACATAAAAGTTACTCTTGTAAAATATAATAATAAATATGTAAAAATAAAATTACTCTGGTAAAATATAATAATAAAGATGAAAATAAAAATAAGATACGCTTCTTCGTGAAATTGACGAGGATTTGTGAGATTTTGCTATTGTAATGATTTTGCTATATTCCCCTTTATAGGTTTCATTGGCGGTTTAAATTATTTATTGATTTAATTTTAAGAAGACCCTGTAAGAAATATATTACGTGAAAGTCTTTTGGTAAGTCGGTATTTTTAGGTACAGATTTATTTTACTGCCTAAATAAACTTTTATTGTTTTTTTCTCTATGGCTTTAAAATTTGTTATTTTCAAGCCTCTAAGACAATTTTTTTAGCATTTTTGCCTCGTGTGATAAAAATAAAATAAAACATAGAAGAGGAGCTGAGATCGTCTTAGATAACTTTATTCTTGGCACAAACGGATTATTTATCTTTGACTTACTTATTGTTAGCTTTTTATATTTTTAAGATTTTACATAAACAAAAAAGTAAAAGAAAAATATAATTGTTTATTAAAAGACAATTGACGAGCATCTACTAAAAATATAGTGCATTTCTATTATTTTAATTTTGTATCGACTTAATAAATTTAAAAACTTTTAAAAATGACATAAATTTATAAATATATGTATTTTAATATAAAAGTCTTTTAAAAAATAACCTAAATTCCTGGATGGCCGTATTTCTGAAACTAATAAAGTTAGATGTTAGATGTAGTACTTTTTTAAAACTCTTTTAAATAATCTTTCATTGATATTACTGGTGATAATATACAATACAGTATATAGAATACTAGCATTTAAAAGATCTTTAAAAAAATAATTCCTTTACGTATCAGGTTTTTGTGTTGTTTTCAAAGTACCGCCATTTTGTAAAAGGTAAAGATATTGACTTTATTTTTAAGGGTTACTTGTCAAAAAATTAAAATTATGTCTAGAAGTACCTTTATTTTCTTTTTTTTTCCAAGATAGAACCCAGCAGCCATTTTAAAATTTCCTTGCATGAATTTTGTATACAAGGTTTAATCTTTTTAAACATATTTCGTTCAAGAAATAAAGGGGTGGAATTAAAAAATGCAATATATAAATATGGCAAAGAGTAACTCTGTTATTTATTTTAAATATACAGGAAAATTTTTAACCTATAGGCATAAACTTGGGGAATTATTGCATAAGGGAGCAAACAATGACTAATAAAGAAAAATTTAAGTTAGTAAAATATCCTATATTTTTAGTAAGATGTGGCGAGCAGTGGTGTAGTGGCTAGAGTGTCAGCCTCTTACCGCAGCGATCCAGGTTTGAATCTCGGAATCGGACATCGGATTTTTAATACCTCGTCACCTCACAGTTGGCAATGGCAAACCACTGTATAGTATTCTGCCACTTCTAGGTAGTAGTTATTTAAAAATAACGTCCGTGGTGGCACTACCGCGTTGTCTAAAAAGGTGCTGTGAAATGCAACTGCATGTTTCAGTGCTTGGATAACGTTGCCGGAACACGACAATATTGGGTTAAACATCCAGTAACCCGGCACTCACGGTACACTGGTATTTAGGCATAAGCTTTCGTGACATGTCATAAAGATAAAAAAAGATAGATAATTAAAAATTTAATTAAAAAATAAATTTGGAATACAAAAAAGTGTTGGTTTAGTTTTTACAAAGAACATAAAATTTTGAAAATATTTTTTAACAAAAAATGGTTTATATTTATTTATTTCATATTTTGCTATTACTTACGCTAAAAATTAATATTCTTTGTTTTAATTAAAATAACTAATAAGCTCCCAAAAAAATATTTTAATACCTTTTCTTTTCACATTATTGGTCTTAAATAAAAGCGATAATTTCCCAAGTATATTTGTATAGGATAAGAATCACCCTGTATAAAGCAAAGTTTATTTAGCCTGCTTAGTATTATTTTTTCCCTTAGGCCTTTTTGCGAATACAGAACAACTGGCGAATTACCTGCCCTAAGCAAACAATATGCTATGTTCTTTACGATCTTAAAGATCCTATGTACACAAGAATCAATCAATAACAAGGTCTTATATAGAGGGGTTGTTTTGGGGATCAATTTTTATAAATAATCATTGAGGGAAATTTACATTTAAGAGGCTTTTAGTAGGCTAATAAAGCGTGCTTATACATGGTGTTAGGAAAATAATGTTTGTTACTTTAAAACGTGGTTCCTTGCATTATTCTAAACAAAGAAGTTTATTATAAATTATCTTCGAAAATCAATCGTTTTCAATAAAATTTGTCCAAGAATTTGGCAACGCTGCAACATAACTGGGAGATGCGCTTGTAGGTGCTCCGGTGGGGTCGGCCTTGTCGATCACCGGAGTCAAGCAGTGAGGAGCGCGAGCCATAACTTGGATGGGTGGCCAAGCACGCGGTGTTTTACTCGGAGGTAAACGAACGGACCAAGCAGCAACCATCCAAGGTATGGAATAAATGGTGTGTGAATGAAAAGAAGTAGGGGTCACGGTACAATAAGCCTTAAGGCTGCAGTGCAACAGTCGGACCTGGGTGGAATGACCCTGAAAAGGTAAAAAAACATAACAGGGATACGAGCGCACGAGGACGCAAATGATTCATCGAATTGTTTACGTTTGTACAATATTTGGTAAAAAAATATGTTTTAAATTACCAAATAGTCTTACGCAATTTTTGTGACTAATATTATTTATTTAATGGGCCAGGTGAATAAAATTAAGCAAAAACTAATACTATTGTATATGTTTTATTCGTTTCTAGCAATTTTGTATGTTTTTATTATTATTATTATTTTAAGTAAACGCAAATGCTTATTCACTTGAACCAATAACGGTTTTAGTACATTCAATCTATTAAAAAAATGTCAGGACTTACTGATACGTGGCGATACATACCACCAATATTCACGATTATCAGTCACTTATTTAAAACGATGCAATGCCCAAAAAATAAAAAAGCACAAAATTCGTAAATCAGCTAAAGTCACAGTAAAATGTAGCACTGTAATGTAATCACGTTACTTCTTGTGCTCCGTTTCGTATCCTCGTCAATTATATGTAAAATCTGTTCTTTGATTTCCAGTCCAATTTCACTACGTCTTTTGCGATTTTTAAAATTAGGCACTACGCTTCCTGTGCTTAAAAGTTTTTGGAAGTCTTCCACAAATATTCTTCTAGCGGGTAGCTTTAAACCATAAAAACATTTTTTCGAAATATGTCTAGCTTTTTCAAATTTGCAATACGCCTCTTCGCAAATAAAAGCATATTGTGATACTCGAGTATCAAAAATATCTCTTTCGTATCAATATGATACAGTAATACATACTAAAAATAAAATGTGATTTTAATTCTGGTAAACATAACTTGCATTAATGTATGCAAGAAACTAAAAACAATTCTTTTGCGACGTCAATAGCTGTTTATTTTTATGTCTACCGACACCATGTCGCGTATGACGGCGACGTTGCCAATTATGTGAGGGATTTTAAAGGTCTGTTTTTTTCGGATAATTGTATTTATTTGGGCATTGATATTTAATAATTGAGGTGCAAAATTAATTTATTTTATGACAAAAAAAATATTTAAGCTATGTTTTTCTCCGAAACGGCTGATTTTTGGACATATGTTATAATGAACTTTATTTCTTAAAATAACCAAGAAATCACATGTTAAAGTTACGAACATTATTTTCCTAACGGCCTGCTGCTTTTAAAATAAAATAAATCTAAAAATATTGATTTCTTCGCAAGTTTTTTTTTTTTTACTAGTTAGGGTATTTACTTTTTAATAAAAAATTATTTTTTGGAAATTCAACTGTCCCTAAAGTCGACCAGCACCAAATTTTATTACCTTAAAAATGCACAATATGTACAGAGGATCGTCATAATACTAAGAAATCTAAGTCAACTAATGGAAACAATATTTGACCTTTTGTGAAGAAAATACCAAATTAAAGAACAAACCTCTGTAATAGAGCTCGCTAAAATTTTAAAGGATTGGCGATTTAACATGAAAAGAAATAACTCAGAGGTCTATAGGAAAACAGTTGTGCAAGTAGAAAATTATTTTTAAAATTTTAAATTCTGGTATTTTGGCATTTGCACGTGACAGCTGTCCAGCCAAGGAAATTATCACTGATTTATTTGGCGGCTAAGTCTCTCGTGACCGAAAAAAATCTTTGAAAATTCGGGTTGTCATCATAGCAACTGGTCAGAATCAAGGCATTTAATTGGCCTAAAACAACAGGTACAAAATTTTTAATATTAAATTTTGAAAAGTTTTTGGCCATTTTGTATTATTTAATATAGAATATTTTATTGACCTACGCAACTAAGAAATGACAAATAGGATTTTTAAATACAGGGTAAGGTAAAAACGTATTTTTTATAAATAGACATGGTTTTGAGCATTATTTACTAGAAAATCTTTCTTCCTATTTGGATCTTGTACCATTAAGTTATTTTTAATTATTATTTTCGGTTGGTATCATAAAAGGGCTTCGCTTTTAAACCAACTCGTATTTTGGCAAAATTAAACGTGTTATAATATTAAAACTTTACTTTTTTAATATCAACCAAAACCGAGTAATCTTTTCCAGCTTGTGCCATTTTTATTCTCTATATTATTTAAAATAACAACGTTAATTTTGACCTTTTTTTTTTATTTTTTTTAATCTCTCAATGAAGCCGAAGGGAACACATAGTAAGTTTAAGAAGTTCTAATGAGTTTTTCAATTGCAAACATTTACCTTCTACATGCAAAGTATAGTAGAAATATTACCACAGTGGAGACTTTTTTTTAAACTTTACCAAATTGATAGCCCTCCTAAAGCAATAAAATTAGAATCTGAAGCCGTAAAACTTTATAGAGTAGGTACAAAATATAATTTAAAAAATCCATAGTTATCAAAACTTCAGACGCAATGTATAACAATAATGTGACCCAAAAGTATCTAAGCAACTAAAACTAAAACAGAACTTTAGAGGTCTAATCTCTTTGTTATAAAAATTATAGACATTATAAAGAAAAGAAACATATTTCCCCAAGTACAATTTTACATAGATTAGAGAAAAAATTTCCCGATGTTTCTTTTTGAGCTGCATAAGGTATGTTTTAAGAGGATTTACTTTTTAAATGCATATAACACAGCAAAGCAAGAAAATCATTTTTTCAGTATATTTAAATGCGATTTGGGTTTTAGATCAAAACAGTGATTTAATTAATTAATTTAATGTAAGTCAAGAATACGAGAAACGAGCCACCATTTGTCATTGTTTACATTTGTATGCGAAAAATAAAAAGGGTTTTGTAGAAATCCAATCTAATTTTTAATGCATCAAGCAAGGAAAGACTATTAACTATAATTTTGCATCTGTTGGCTACAAATAAAAATTTAAAATTATGTAATATATTTTATTTGGCTGTAAAAATTATTAAATTATATAAAACACCTATTTATTTATTGTTTTTCCTTTTTTGTGAAAAAAAATCATATTACAAATCCAAAGAGCCAGAGCCGGAACGGATTACAATAAAGTGTATACTTAGTTTTGACATGAAAACAAGCTCCGTATATACAAAAATGTCATTTAAAGAAAATCAAGGTTATAAAAATGTTAATTTTAAAGTATTTTAGGTAATAAAATATTAATTCTCTGATTTCTAATGAACCTACGTTTGGTAACTAGAAATCTTGATTCTCATTTGTTTATTTCGCTGGGGTAAAATTTCTATTATAGCTAAATCGATGGAAAATTTACGACTTCTAGATCTTCGTATATATAACCATTTGAGCTCCATGAAATTTAGGCTTTTTGTTGTCTTTATAAACATAAATATACACATATAGTTTCATTTATTTACGTTAAATAGGTTTTGAGTTATCGAGAAGTGAAAAGTGGAACCGAGTGTTTAATGTAAAATTACACTTAGCGCGCTTGAACTTAGCTTGATACGCTGCCGCGTGTTGAGATATAGGATAATTTATTTACTAACCTAACTACTATATAAAAAATAAATATTTTTAAATAACGGGGTGTGTTAAAAATATTTTGTATAAGTAGGTGTGGCCTTGTGTATAATTTACTAAAAAACCCTCTTTTTATTTGCATCTCATAACAATATGTCATTTTTAACTATTATTCTTGATTTCCATAAAAAAAGTATACGAAAGTAAACTCGCCTTTAAACCAACTTGTATTTCCGCAAAATTGAACTTTAATAATATTATAGCTTTTCCTTTTTTAATATCAACCAAAACCGAGTAATCTTTTCCAGCTTGTGCCTTTTTTTATTCTCTATATTATTTGAAATAACGACGGTAATTTTGACCTTTATACCGCAACGACGCCGTAGGGAACACAAAGTAAGTTAAAGAACTTCTAATGAGTTTTTCAATTGCCACGGTAAACATTTACCTTCTACATGCAAAGTAGCTATTTACAATGGAAATTGTGTGTAAAGTGACTTTCGCTGTTTAATACGTAAATTGAAAAATGTTTTGTAAATTGGTTTGAAATTGCTACCCTAATTTTTCTATTAAAAGAACATCGTATTTTATTTAAAAATCAGGATTCTTTCCTTAATTTACTTTAAAATTTACGATAAAAACCCTTTTTTTTACTTTTGATATTATTGTTAGGTAAGCAAATATATCTTCATATCACCAAGTTGATCTGGTGATAAAGTTGCGATTGCAAGCTCTATCATCATATATTATAGTTTTTATTGTACAGCGTGTCCGGATTTTGTTGCAATTGTAGGGTATCAAGGTTATTATAAGAGATAGAGACTTGCGATTTTTGCGAACTGTTTCTTCCTAATGAAACAAAAGATGACACGAGATGACATGAAGGATTTTTCATAGCGTTCTTCATGTTTAACATGCAGGGTGTTTTTTTTTTTTTCGAACCCCTCGTATTTCAGTTGTCTTTTAACTTACAACAAAATGAGAAACTGACATAGGTAGATACTTTTACATTTAAAAATTGGCATGGTGTTGTCAATCCGTTTGATTTAGCAAGGGCTGGTTTTTATTTTACACAAGTTGGAGATATTTGTCGATGTGCCTATTGTTCTATAGAAATTTTTAAGTGGGAGAAGGGGGACTGTCCGATAAATGAACATTATAAATATGCAAAATATTGTGATATTGCACATATTTTATGGGTAGTTAAAACTGTTTATGAAGACCGATCATCACCGTTACCACGTACGTCGTCTCCACCACCACCACCGAATTCACAACAAACAACAAACGTATTTTCGTGTACCACCACTACAATTTCTACTAGTAATAGTAGTTTAACTCTGCCGTTGACAAGCAAACAATCTGTTCAAAACAAAAAAATTAAAATAATATATATATATATATATATATTGTTTAGTGTGTGTGTAAAAAGGAGAAATGAAATTTGTAATATTATATTGGTTAGCAACGACCAGTAATATTTTATATGTACACTATCCAGCAAAAGTTGCCGAAACACAAATATGTTTAAGTCAAAATAATAATACGAAAGAAGAAGATGGTTGTTGTAAAAAATGTTGATCACCAGAATTAATGGAGATTTACCTGTTTTTTCCTACCCTTTGAATAATATAACAACAACGACAAGTGGTGATTATAAGTATTTTAAAATAATTTATACGTATGCAAATAGAACCAGTTTTAATTCGAGCTGGGTACCATTAAATAGAGATTGTTATGATAACGATGCATGCAATTTTTTTATTTGTTACGGTGTATGTATTATTTTATTAATAGTTTCGTTATTCATTGTTACTTTTATAATGTACAAAAACTTAAGCATCCCCCCCACTCTAACCTATGTCCAAGAAAATGTACGATACATTTAACAACAGTGCGGTAGTGTAAAAGTTAAGTAGTAGTAAGAGAGATAGTGTCACACACAGACTGTCCTAGTGTTGAAGTGTTGGAGAAAAAATGAACATAGACGTAACGCATTATAATTTTATAGTGAGAAATGAAAATTGTCTTCTAAATGGAAAACTTTATTATCTAAACAATGCTTGCACAAAGTTTGTTAACATTGGATTAAATTTAGACGATAATTTTTTACCATGCATTGAACTGGGAGCAAAAAGTTGCGGAGATGGAAGTGCTTCTATTTTACTCACCGACGAAGATTGGAAATGTTTGTTGCAACATCAAGGCACTATAACCAGTTACTTTTTTCTACAGGATATTTTGGTAATCCAATTAGATTTAATAATCTAACTATTTATTTTGATCAAATTGGTGATTACAATGTTGTGAAAATTAAACAAGATAACAACCGATATGTTTACTTTGGTTGTGAAAGTATGTGTAAACTTTGGGAGTTGACTCCTTTAATTGAATATCGATTGGACATGTTAAAACTACAAAAGTTTGATAAATATTATTATACTTTAAAATTTAACTTAAACTGTCAACAACAACAACATTCACAGGAGCCAGCCAGAGAAGGTGACTTTTTAACAAATGTTTTAAATTTGATATCACCCAAACAAAATCCAAACGATGAAAATGTGAGCACAGTGTTAGAATTAATTACAAAATACCCCGATATACTAGAAAACAAGCTTAAATATAAAAAAGATATTATGACGAAATCAGTAACGTTTGATGAGTCAAAAAATAAGGTACATTTAATGGTAACGTGGCAATTTGCCTACAGAAAAGCAAGGGAATGGGACTTTCAAGGACTATCAAATAGGATGCAATTCCAAAGAAGAATTAAAATTTTAGAACCTATTTTATAAAATGTATTAGACGTAAAACATAGATTGTTAATTTATAATCAAAGGTTTAAATAAAAACAACTATTTATTATTTTAATATTGTAGTTTTATTTATTTAATTTAAAAAAATATACAATGTATTTTTAGACTTGACGAACCATTTTTGTTAGTGGACTATAACTAAATAATTTATCGTGAAGAATCAGACAGTATGCAGAAGTACCTTCCTCTGTAGCTGTATTTGTTTCAAATTCAATTCGCATTACAACAGAACCGGTTTGTACACTCATCTTTTGATGAGAACAATCAATGTAGGTAATGGGGCATATCCTTTTAAACTCCTCTGGCGTAAATAGTGGTTCACTAATCTTTTCGTAATAAGATTTTCTAAAATTAGTAAACATTTCATATAACAAGGCAAATTTGTACTCCTTAAAATCTATATGCAAATCCTGATATGGAAAACGTTCTGAATTTAAATATACACGGACGTTCGTTAAAGAACAATCTTCGAATTTACTCATATCTTCTTTTAATTTTCCTTTTTATCTTTGGATAGAGCTAAAACTACGTGAGCAGGACTCTCTAATTTGCTGGTAGTTTTTACAGGCCACGTATGACGGGTAGTTGAAGGTAATGCTGCATTTTCTACCAACTCCCAGCTACGAAAACCCATAACGATATCAATATTCTTTTCTATTATCTTAGAAAGAGCCAATTGTTGCGGTATATCTACCGTAATATGATGAACTTTCCAATAAATTTTTTCAATAGAAATCCTAGGCTTCTCTGACTCATCCTCACAGACTACGGCATCCAAGTCGTTGCTTGAGCGAATTAAAATTAATTCTTGCTTCATACTGCAAATGACCTTATTATAGTCCTCCATAAATCCCATTAGCATTTTTAATGGTATACACACATTAAACCCTCCCGTATCAGTAATGTGCATAGAAGTGTTAGGCTTAGGGAACCATCCAGCATTTTGTAATTTAATACTTTCATTTAAATTATATGACAAATAACCTTTTATGGTAGAGGTTAAACCGACATTTCGATTAGAGTCAATAGTGACACCATTTAATTCATACCGAATCTCTCTAAAGAGAAAAGCCACTCCATTATTAATAAATTTTAATTTAGTGGCTTTACCCCCATCGTCTTTTGTTAACGTTCCTTCAATATATAAAAACTTTCACTTGGTAAGGTAAACGTATCAAGCTCTTGAATTGGAATTCGAATTTCATCATTATAATTAAATTTAGAGGTTACAAAGGGTTGGTACGTGTGTACTTCTGAACTAACTATAGAATTGTCGACAAAAAGCCCCTGGGTAACGTTTAAAATATCCATTTTAAATTAAGACTTTAAATCCTAAAGAACGTAAAAATTGACGATTTTTTGCTGTCAATCGTTTGAGATTTGACCTCGAACTAATTATTTTTTTACGAGAACTTTTCTTATAAATAGGTTTTCTTATTTTTATGACCTTATTACTATTGTATCTAATAACCATTATTATAATTAGAAATATAACTTAGAAACTTTTTAATAAGACAAAATAATATGAAGGCGATGACACATATAAAAACTTTTATTGACACTTTTAAAATTAACAATTACAATACCAATAGGTATAAAATAACAGGTAATAACAATAATGCTTACATACTGGTTCATCACATGTATTTCTAACACCAGCCCTTAAACATTACTGTTTTAAAACTAAACCAAGTTCTTGACAGAAAGCTTCATGTTTGGGTCTTCCCAAACTTTGTTAGAACATCAGCCATCATCTGATTTGTGGGTAAATATCTCAAATCTATTTGATCTGACTGGATAGCTTCTCTTACGAAGTGGTGTCGAATGTCAATGTGTTTAGTTCTACTGTGATATCTTTGATTCAAAGCCAATTTTTGACCTGACTGGCTATCATTGAACAATGTGACACATTTTTTCATCTTTACCAACTTCAACAAACTTTGCAAGAAAATGGCTTCCTTCGTTGCTTCCAGACAGACCCATGTATTCAGCTTCAGCACTTGATAATGCTACTGTTCTTTGCTTTTTACTTTCCCAGGAAACTGCAGCACTGCTAAATTTAAATACATAGCCTGTATAGGATTTTCTGTCTGTAATATCCCTCCCCAATCGGCATCCACGAAGCCTTCTAAATCTTTTTGG
>JACEGR010006569.1:0-59172 GCA_014170235.1 Listronotus bonariensis
TTAAAACCTAAAACGAGGTACTCACCGAATAAAAGCATTATCCAACAATATGGTTTTTACTTTCTTCTCAAGTTCTTGTAGCGGAACTCTAATATTTTCAGGTAACATATTAAATTTTGCAGCCGAGTGTCCTGGGACCAGATTACCTTTTCATCTCCAATGGCCGGAACTAGATCTTGTTGTTTACATGCCTTGTATTGTAGGTGTGCATACTTTGATGGGTCACACTTGTTGGGTCTCATGTTGTTTTTATATATTTTTAGGTTTTCAAATATATATTATTGTGAGGGCACTGTTATTATCCTATGAGAGATGAATGCATGTTTACAGTCGTCTCTAAAACCAAGATTATCCAAAATTCTAAGGGCCTTTCTCTGTAGGCCAAAAACTCTATGAGTATCCGCAGCATGGCCCCATGCAATGATCGAATATGCGAGATGTGTGTGGAATACAGAGTGATAAGCTGTTTTTAATATATCAAGAGACACACAATTTGCCAGATTTCTCAGTATAAAGAGACTACTACTTAGTTTTTTACACAAATTATTGATGTGAACGTTCCATTGGAGTTTTGGGTCCAAATTTACTCCTAGAAATCTGACTTCATCTATATTATCATTTTGGTCACCCACATCTCGCATTGAGAATAACACATTTTTTGTTTTGGCTGTGTTAAGCAGTAATTTATTGGCATTGAACCACTGTTGAACCTTCTCCTGCGCAGCCCTGGCGCCCTCAAGCGTAGTCTCAACAGTATCCCCTGCGAAAGCCACCGTGGTGTCATCAGCGAAAAGTGTGAACTTGACCATACGATCCATATTCGGAAGATCATTTATGTATATAAGAAATAATATGGGGCCCAAAATTGAGCCTTGAGGCACCCCAATGTTCAACACACTTTCCCCTGATAGCACCCCAGAGACTCTCACCGTTTGAGATCTATTTTGCAGATAAGACTTTATAAGTTTAATGCTGTCATTTGAGAAATTATATTTAGCTAGTTTTTGCAAGAGGACTCCATGGCTGACGCAGTCAAAGGCCTTACTAAGGTCACACAAAAGTACGGAGCAAAATTGTTGTTCATGAAAAGATTCCGTTATATATGATATGAGGTCTAGAATACCCAATATGGTATTTTTATTCTGTCTAAACCCAAATTGATTTTTTGAGAAGCAATCATTTTCCTCCAGAAATTGTACTACTTGTAGAGACATGCATTTCTCTATTATTTTTGAAATAATTGGTAGGATGGAAATCGGTCTGTAGTTATCAGGCAGATTTACATCGCCTTTTTGAAGATGGGACAGACTATTGCCTTCTTAAGAATATCTGGAAAAACACCCTCTTTAAAGCTTAGATTGATTAATTTTGTTAGCGGCGATATTATAAGATTTTTAACTGATCTAATTAATTTAATATTCAATCCAAAAATGTCCTTACTATTTTTATTTTTTAGGTTATTTATTATGTCACGGATATTATTGTAAGTTATTTCGGTGAATGTAAACGTGTTTGTGGGAGATTCTATATTAGTTATACTTATTGGATCTATGCCTAAGTCAGGAATGTTTTTTATTAGATTTTCCGCAACTTGCGAAAAGTAACTGTTAAAAGAGGTGGGGGAAATGTTATGTGGTGTTGGAGTATCTCTTTTAATTCCACGTTGGTTATTGATGATGCTCCACATAGTCTTATTTGGATTATTGGAATTTAGAATGGTATTATTGTTAGCTCGTATTTTGGCTTTATGGATTTCCAATTTGTACTTTTTTCTTAATTCTTTACATATGGATTTAAGATTTTGCATTTTATATTGCTTACAGAGCTCCTCCATGAACAACAAAAGGTCTCTCATTTTTTTAAATCAGGGTTAAACCAGTTGTTTTGTGACCCTTTTTAAAACCCTACTTGCAATAAGTTTCTCTGGGAAGGCCCTTGAATACAACTATAACAGTTTGTTTATACCCTAAAAAAAAATGCATTACATTGAATGTATAGGTTCTTTGTCCATTTTTAATTAGGTATGACATAAAAATCTAATTTTGCAGATTGTACACTTTATAACTAGCTCTCTAATTGTTTTATTTTATAGGAGAGAGATTTGGGAGATGAATATGGTTGGAAACAAGTCCACGGAGACGTCTTTAGGCCTGCTTCAAACCCTTTAGTTTTTTCTGCAATGATCGGTGCTGGACATCAACTCACAACTGTGGTACTAAGTGTCATTATATTTGCTATACTAGGAGAATTATATACTGAGTAAGTAATAGGGTTTTACACAAGGAAAGTTAAAAATTAGCCCCAAAAAGTAGTTAATTTATCAAAACGAGCTATATTAACATAAACTATTTTATTTTAGACGTGGTATGCTACTTTCAACAGCTATATTTGTGTATGCAGTGACCTCTCCAGTAAATGGTTACTTTGGTGGCTCGCTCTATGCGCGGATGGGTGGAAAATTGTGGATTCGGCAAATGGTTGCTTCAGCTTTTATGTTACCAGTGTTTGTATGTGGAACTGCGTTTGTAATTAACTTTATTGCTATGTACTACCATGCTTCAAGAGCTATTCCATTTGAAACTATGGTAAGTTTCCTAAACAAGATATTGTTTATAAGGGGTGTTCCAAAAGTTTAGTCATTAAAAGCTTTTATTTAACTTGCAATGTATGTATCATCAATGTTAGGCGAAAAACCAATTCTTAAACGGTATTTACCAATCGGTTATGTTGACGTTTAAACAATGTATTATACGTCAAAGTTGTCACCAATTATTACCGCAGTTATAATTGGTTGAAAGCCTAAAATTGATGTATGTACAGGTAAAATCTTACAACTGATTTTGAAGCATTTATCTTCAACAGATTTATTTATTTCACTTTATATACCGTTTTTGAGACATCTTGTATATTAACTGGTACTGTCAATGAAAAGAGTGTTTAAACAATAAACATTTTTATTTTTTGTACAGGGGCGAAGTTATTTCATGTATAAATAGAGTATATTTAACAAATTTTAAAGGTCAATTCGCCGTTTTTAGATAGTTTTTGGTAAAAAAACAATAACTAAATTATTTTTCTTTTCCAGGTTGCTGTGGTATGTATCTGTTTGTTTGTAATTTTACCACTCACCCTGGTGGGAACCGTCCTCGGTAGGAATTTGGCAGGACAACCCGACTACCCTTGCAGGTACTTACTTTGTGATATACAACTTTTGAAAATCAAGCCTAAGGTGAATATAAGCATAATCTTTTTTTTTTACATTTCAGGATAAATGCAGTACCAAGACCTATTCCCGAAAAGAAATGGTTCATGGAACCCGGAGTGATTATTTTGCTTGGAGGGGTATTGCCGTTCGCCAGTATTTTTATAGAAATGTAAGCTTAATCTTTAGAATTTTTTAATAATTATTCTTAAATTTTTAATTGCCTAAAAATAATCACTTGCTCGCGATTTAGGTTAGGCGCCTTTATCAGGTACTTTTGAATCCGTTTAGGGAGGGCATTATAACATTTTATATTATATAGACCCACTTTGGAGTGTATTAACTAAATATTATTATATTGTTTTAGGTACTTTATTTTCACATCGTTTTGGGCATACAAGATCTATTACGTGTACGGTTTTATGCTGCTAGTATTCCTGATCTTGATCGTAGTGACAGTATGCGTCACTATAGTGTGCACCTACTTCTTACTTAATGCTGAAGACTACCGCTGGCAGTGGACGTCGTTTTTGGCAGCCGGATCTACCTCGGCCTATGTCTACGTCTACGCCATTTATTATTTCTTCTTTAAGACCAAGTAAGTATATTTCCTAATAGTCCGAGAGGTAGCAACGATCGGAAAGACATGAATTTAAAGTTGTCTGATTTTTTTTTATATGGTGTTCTCCCTCCTCTTTCGGGTAGATCTTTGGCAGTCTGGCGGCTAGCGGTCGCGTTAGCGTCCAGCCATGACCTTGATATTTAGAGCTGTCACTGATATGTCAAAAATGCAGACCTTGGTCATATAATAGAGAATTATTGCAAGTTGCCTTATTAAGCTTGGGTATTATTAATACCGGCCATATTTAAACAGTGCTTGTACCCATAATTTAGAGTTATTGCAAATCATGTTGACAGTACCATTAACCTAAAAAAAGGGGGAAACAATTTTAGTTGTTTTTCTTTATTTTTTGTGTTGTAGGGTTTGTTTTACACAATTAAAGAAATACATTTGAAAAAGCAAGGTTTTAAGTATTTTTACTTCTAAAAACTTTTCGATTTTGTGCTCGGCAGCCGTTTGGTTTACACGAACAGTTCCGAAGTTAAAATAAGACCAAAATAAGGCACGACCTAACACCGACATAAATAAAGCCGGGCACTATCCTTATTAAAGTGAGTCCTTATCCCACCATGCATCTGCGCAAGCTCAGATGTCAAAATAAGGCGGTATTAGTGCCTGGCCTTATTTACTGTGCAATATTTTTCTATTATCGTTCCAAGTTTCATCAAAATATACCGAACGGTTCAGAAGTTAGAAGGGGGATGACTCTATATTTAGCAATGACAAAAGTGTCTTGACAATAAAACAAAATATACAAGGGTGTCCGAAAAGGTGAGGTCAAAAATGATAGTGGTGATAGAGTGAGCCAAAATAATGTATCTTACATAATATAATAAAAGTTATTATTACTTTAAAAGAAATAAAATAATGAAATACTCAATATTAAGTTACTTACAATACAAAGGTTTCAATCTATAAACAAAGGTTCATTGGCACTCGGTTGAAATCATTTTAATGCAATAAAATAAAATCTTAACAAGACGCAACCATTGGCCCAGTTCTCGTCGGGCGTCTTGTTAAGATTTTATTTTATTACATTAAAATGATTTCAACCGAGTGCCAATGAACCTTTGTTTATAGATTGAAACCTTTGTATTGTAAGTAACTTAATATTAAGTATTTCATTATTTTATTTCTTTTAAAGTAATAATAACTTTTATTATATTATGTAAGAGCAGAATAGTTCTTCATAATGTATAAAAGTTTTAATTTTCTTAAAATGTTAAATAAACTTTTTATTTTTATTCTGGAGAAAAGCCAAATAATATTTTGTTTAAATTTAATCTCCCAGAAAACAAATAAAACATAAAATTAAACTTCATAGTCTACCATTGCTTCTACCTAAGTTGGGAGCATGCATTGACAAACTTTCACCTTTTACAAAATAACGAACGTCTGTCGCTAACGGGCTCTTGGACTACAAGGAAACTATCCCAAGTGTCCCTCGCCAATTTTGATGAAACAGCAACATGTTGTAGTATATCAAAAATAAGAGAAACATATTTTGTTTTATCGGCCAGTAAACACTTTTAAAGGGGGAAATGCACCCCTGAATCCACCGTCAAAAGGGTTTTTCAAATATCTTGAGAAAAAATGGATTGGAATCGAATTTTCAATAAATAAAAGTATGGCGTTGATTTCGTGAAGTTATCTCAATTCGTTCTCTAATATTTATATATACATGTATGTGCTGTTTTCCAACATTTTTCAATAAATTCACTCCTTTAAAAGTTATTCCAAAGACCGTTTTAGTTTGTAGCGCATACATTTTTTTTGTAGAAAATCTAATTTTCTTTAAGAATGTATGTTAGTAAAATTTTTCAGAATCAACAATCTGCGAGTTTTACATAAAAAATATGTTGTCAAAAACCTTAATCGACTATAGCACCATATTTTTTCTTGTCACCTTGAACAAAATGTTTTCGATATATTAAAAAAATAGCCGATTATTTTTGGTCCAGTCTAATATTTAATATGCATTGAACAATGGTAAAATTTATAATTTTTGAATGTTCTTATCAACAAAACATTTGTTTTTCAGAATGTATGGTCTGTTTCAAACCACCTTCTACTTTGGGTACATGGCGCTCTTCAGCGGTGTCCTGGGACTTATATGTGGTACCGTCGGCTACATAGGTACCAGCATATTTGTCAGAAAAATCTACTCAACTGTTAAAATCGACTGATAAGGTTCGAAAGGAAAAAGTTATGTCGGTTTTTTTGAATTTTGCGTATTCTAACTGAAGTAATTCCTCTACTGAGCACTGATCATAATTATTGATTAAGGCAGGTTTTTATAACTTAAGTTTAAGTAGAGGTTAACTTAAACCTCGGTTTTTTACCTTTAGTTATCCTTATAGTACTAGTCCCGACGAAAATGAAGGTCAGTGTACATTAGTTCAGCTACTTTAAGTTAGAATATTCATAATTTTTGTAAATATTTGTTAATACATGTTGATGGCATGGAGAGAATGAGTTTTAGTGTTACACTTTTTTTATTTAAAAATTTTGAGGCATTCAAACAAAGGACTTTTTATGTTTTGTAGAAAACGTTATGGATTCAATTAAGTGTATTTTGGGCAAAATTATTGGATGATACAGGGTGTTCATTTAAAAACTTTCCACTCAAGTTATCTCGAAACGAGACAGATTTGAGAAATCGCCGAAACACGTCAAGACGTGTTTCGGCGATTTTCTCAAATCTGTCTCGTTTCGAAGATAACTTGAGTGGAAAGTTTTTAAATGAACACCCTGTATAAAACTTAGTATCATACCGTATGCCATTGCAGAATGGTTCTTAAATATTGGGTTAAAAAACCTAATATGACTTGGGCTAGGTTTTAAAAACACTAGCGCAAGTTAGCCTGGTTCTCAGAAACCTGGCCTAAATTTGATTAAGTTTTAAACAAACCTAACCTGATATAGGCTAGGTTTCAACCCACCCTAAATTAGATTAGATTTTAGAAACCTAACTTAAGTTATATTTTAAAAACACTGACCTAATTTAGCTTAGTTTTCAGAAACCTAATGTAAGTTAGATTAGGTTTTAAAAAACCTAACCAAATTTAATTTAGTTTAGGTTTTAAAACCTAATTTTACTTAGGTTAGGTTTTAAAAACCTAATTTTACTTAAGTTAGGTTTCTGAAACGTAACCAAGTCTATATTTTAAAAACCTTGGCCTGACATAGGTTAAGTTGAAACCTACCCTAGATTAGGTTAAGTGGTAAAAACCTAGCTGGATTTAGGTTAGGTTTTTAAATCCTTAAAATTTCCCACATACACCGCGTAAACGAAAAAATCATGTTGGTGTCATTAGAGATAATATGGTGGCTACTAATACTAACTTGTCCACAGTAGAGATATTAATTAAAAATTAAATTATGTTTGCAAATTGTGTAATTCAGTCATACAACCTTTCTGTAACAGATAGCAAAAATAAATAATCCTAGAGGTTGTGACCACCGGGTCAATTCAAGTATTTTTTATGAAAAAATTAATTAAATGTGATTATTCTAATATGTATCCTTACTTAGTATTAAATGTGTATTTTTACTCTTACCAATCAAATATTTTTGACGTTGGGGTATGGAAAACCCCGTCAAATCAGAAAAAACTTTGTTCTTTTTTTGTATATACAAAATTGATATACAGGGTGGCTCATAAGTAAAGAAAGATCATGAAAAAGTAAAGAGATATTAATTAAAACGCAAGTATGAAGTAAGTTTTGAAATCGTGTAGACATTTTACAAGACTTTTGTATGGCTTATTTGATCTGTTTTAATGTCTATTTTCACCCTTTTTATGGCTTCTTAGTTGTGAGGCATCCCATACAATACTTTTTTTATAAGTGATAATTCAAAAATATTAATTTTAAGTAGGTGCGTTTTTTGTAGCCATCGGTGTTTTTTAATTATCACGGCACTTTTTAAACTGTAAATTTCTTGTTATTACCTTTGATTAGATACAATACCCTTTGAAAATTTTAGGTGTAAGTCCGTAATTCAACTTGTAAAGTTAGAGTATTAAATAAAACTTTAAAAACATCAGTTTTATTTTTTTATTTAAGCCAATAAAGATCTGGAGAATAAGGGGGTTTTGAAGGTAAAAAATGTCCTCTGCACAAAAACTTTCATTATCCTTATTTTAATTATTTCCACAGCTTTTTGAACAGTTTTCCCTCTGCACATACTCAAGTGTAATGTTTAAAAGGAAGACAAAAATTAGTAAGGGGTCTCCTATGGCTGGATTATCCTCCATAAAATCCAGATTTTTAGTCCTTAGATTTTTTAAAGTGTTTAAAAGCCCATGCTTTCTGCTGCCATTAATAAAACAAAAGCATTCTTTTGTAATATGTTTATTCTAAAATTCTTACTAACAAATTTTTAAAAATACTTTGTTATACATGTATACCAAATTATATCATAAATTAAAAGTAAAATCAACATATACAAAGAAAAAGTATAAAAGTATTATTTTAAAATAGACACCTTGGTCAGGCAACATTTTTTGAAACTTAGAGGTACAATTTTTCACGTCAAAATGTAAAAAGTATAATTAAATTATATTTTTTCACGCCATATTTTAAATTATAGTGTGTAAATAAAAAGTGAGCTATCTATATACAGGGTGTTTCAAAAATCATTCAAGAAGGTTAAAGACGGTGATTCTACATGACCAAATAATAGTACAGATTTATATAGAATGTTTTTATGTTTTTTTATATGAACTTCTATCTTAATATTACCCAAGAAGAATTGTCTGTTAAAATAATAACCTAACTTTGAAACACCCTGTATATGCAGTATTATGTCAATAAAGTTTTTAACAAATTATTAATTTCTACATTGTAGAAAACATATTTTGGCTTAAAGATAAAATCAGTTATATCTTAGAAAAAAACTATGTACAATCATTTTTACCATAATTCTCAGCTTTGATAACAAAAGCTTTACTTAACCTTCAAAAAAAAAATAAGCAAACCAAATACTTATAACGCTATAACTTCCTCAATCTCCATGACTTCTTGAAACTGTCCATTCTCCACAATTTCCTCACTTAACACATCCATAACAGCCTCATGAGGTTCATCTTCCATTAACCCATTATCTTGCTCTTCAGCAACAACGAGCCCACTATCGGAACTAGTATGAACCTTAGCTATATGATTTGTTAGCTGAATCTGCCTGATGAAACCTTTACCGCAAAGCTCGCACTTGAACGGCTTCTCCAACGAATGGATCAATAGGTGCCGGTTCAGGACATCTATCCGGCCAAACTTCTTATTACAAATTTCACATTGGAACGGCTTGACGTGTAGGTGAGTCAGGAGGTGTTTGCTGAGATTGTGTGACTGTTGGAAGCGTTTGTGACAGATGTTGCATTCGCACGGTTTTTCCCCGTGTGGACTCGTGTGTGGCGTTCTATGTCGCATAGTTTGCTGAATTCTTTGTTGCATATGTCACATCGGAATCTAAAAAAGGATTCACACGTGAAAGTTTTTAAAAGTTTTAAAAAGTTCTTTAATGTCCCCCTTTATTTTTGAACGTATTAATTAAAAAAATTAACACTTTGGGATATGAAATAAATGCATAAATACTATATTTTAGAGTGAAATTGACAGATGAAAATTTCATGATGGCCGACTGGGTGCCATCTTGAAAAAAATTAAATGGAAAGGGGGTTCTTGTTGTCATTTTAAAGCTCATGGCTAGTACTTCAAGTAACCCTAAAATATAAAGTCAATACCTACATATATGGCGGCACTTTAAAAATTACCTAAATATCTGATTTGGATGGCCATATTTCCGAAACTAATAAAGTTAGTTGTACCTAATGTGGTATTTTCTTAAAGCTCTTTTAAATGGCGATCCTGGTGGGTATATACAGGGTAGGAAAAAAGTATATATTTTTAATAAAGCACCCTGTACATTATATCGCCATTAAAAAGATCTTTGAAAGAGCTTTAAGAAAATACCGCATTTAGTACATCTAACTTTAATAGTTTCAGAAATATAGCCAACCAAGGTATCTAGGAAATTTTGAAATGCCATCATTTTGAAATGAGTGAAGGTATTAACTTTATATTTTAGGGTTATAAAGTACTCGTCTGGAGCTTTAAAATAATGTATCACAAGACCCCTTTGCCATTTAATTTTTCCCTAAGATGGCGCCCAGTCGCCATCTTGAAATTTTTATCTGTCAATTTCCTCTAAAATATAGTATTTATGCATCAATTCTATATCCCCAAGTTTTAATTTTTTTAATTGATATTTTCAAAAAATAAAAGGAGGGAGACAATAAACAAATGCACTGTATAACACATTCTTTATGATTGTAAATCCAAGATGGCCGCCGATAAAAATGGCGGATTACATATTACTTCACTACAACCTCAATATGGGTATCAAATGAAAGGGCTTGATTGGTAGAATAGAGCACACTAGAAAAAAACCAAGATGGCCGCCGCCACAAAATGGCGGATTACATATTTTCCCTAAATACTTCAATATAAAATCGTGGGTTAGTTCTGGTGGGTTATAGTGAGGCATTAAACGAACTCAACAGAATGAGAAGTATCAACTAACAACAAAAGTAAAAACTACAAGGTGTTAAAATTTTTAAAAACCGAAATAATTAGAAAAAAACTTATTTTAGTAAAAATTGTTAGACTGGATATAAACCTATTTAAATAAGTATTTATTGTTGTTGTTACATAGTAATTGCTAATAAAAAATTATAAAAACTAATTTTTAAAAGAAAAAGTTCCCGCAATGCTTCATTTTTATGCTCTAAAAATAGGCCATAAAGAGGATTTTCTTTTTCTCCTAAACTAACGAAAAAAAAATAGGAGACATTAAAGCTGTACTTTCATTTACTTAATGTAAAAAAATAACTTAAAATTTAACACACATTTATAACCCGGTATACACGGTCATGCAAAACTGTCACATCTGTCAAAAAAAAAAAACAACAAAGTTCGCGCGCAAATTTGACCGTGTGTATTGAAAAACTGCTACATCTGGCTTGGCATTGCGACTCGATGTCAGAGTTTGATTTTCGGGACGCGCTTCGTGCAAACTTGTGCATGTGTAGGACATGTCAGTTAACGTTTCAGTTTAGAAACATCGTTTACGGGGTTATATTGTTGGTTTTGAGTTAACAAAATGGCTCTTTGGCGCCAGGAAGATGTATTGCGTGGTTTTATAGATATGTCCCAAGGTTATTCATGCTTTTGGAAAGTTAAAAGTAATTAATACATGGACAAAAATAAAATTTATAAAATCTTTTCGCTGAATTACGCTTATGTTCAAGTTGATCACACCACCAGCTGCCAAAATTGACGCTGAACCTGACGGGTACATCTGAATCGTGTGTATCAAAAGCTTCATTTGACATTTGCTTTCATGCAAGTGCGTTTCAGGTTTGCATAACCTTGTATACTTCGGTATACAGATTACTGATAAATTACCCCCTTACTTAATGCCATAAATACCATTGCCACAATTAAAAGAAAAATGGGTAAAGGGTATTTATTACTAAAAGAAAAACTTATTTTTCACAAGTTTACCACCCTGTATCTTGAGAACGAGGAATTTGCGGAACCATGTTTGTTTCATATTTTCTACAGTAGAATCTGCCCTTAAATTTTACGAACAACATTCTGTAACACCTTGTAGATATGCAAATTATTTTTAGATTCTGAAATTGTTAAATAAAAGTCATATTTTTAAATATACAGGATGTTTCCTAATTGCGGTGAAAAAATTAGGGGTGTCTAGGTCCCAAAATGCATTGTTTCCAAGATACAGGGTGTTAACTTAAAAAAGAAAAAACTTTAGTTACCTTTTTGGAGGAGTGGGACCCTTCTTAAGAATATGAACTGGAGTATGTTCATCTAACTCTGCTTTGGTCATGAAGCCTTGTTCACACTTTTTACACTGGTTCATAACTCACTTAATTTTTTTATGTTAGAGACTTCTTTTTTAAAGAAAAGTCTCATTATGTACTTTAAAAAAAGTTTGATAAATTTTTCCCGAAAAATGCAGCATTTTCCCGTTCTTTGACTTTGAATCTCTCAAATTTAGCATTTTACGAAAAAAAGCTAACAGTTAACACTAGGTATATCAGCTCGTATTGGTCGTAGCAAAAATTAAAACAAAATAATTTTGTTTGCCCTTTTAAAACCTACAATTTTGCTTTTTGCAGTTTTTTATTAAATGCATAATTTTCGAGTCATTCGCAAAAAACTCATTAAACCGTCAATTTTTTCGTCGAAAAATTGTTACTTTCATTCATAAATAACTTGAAAAATATTAGTGTTATGAAAAAAATGTATACCACATGCAGGACCAAAGAATTTCCAGGTTTAACTCTATCTATCTATCAAATGAATAAGGAAATATTCCCTTACCTTGATGTACTCTGATATGGGCCATAAGAGTTTCAACGTCTTTAAACCTGGCGTCACAGTGCTTGCACTGATATGGATTTGGTTTGTTTTCATGTTCAACCTAAAAAATAATAAAAAAAAACTTTTTAAGTGAATTAATACCTTTTTATTCAATGTATTCAATTTATTTCTTTATTTGCATCTTTACTTTAATTACTAGTAAAAGTTAACAGATAAAAGTCCAAGGGAAATAAGTCTGGTGGATAAGAGAAATATTAAAACATTAGTAACTAAAGCTAAAGTGTTTGAATTCATCCACACCCGCATGTTCTTGCTTAAAGAGTGTAATAAATTATACAGGGTGATTCAAAAATCAATCACGAAACTTAAGGGGGTGATTCTACTTGACAAAATACGGGTAGAGCTTCATATATATTTTTTCAAAATGTCATTCGGTTTCGAGTTACAAGCCGTCAAAGTTCAATTTTTATTTTGGTTTTTCGTCATATTGCATTTGGGCGGCCATCTTGGATTTACAATCATAAGAATGTATCTTTTTGTATTGTCATCAAGATTAAGAGTGTGTACTGAATTTCAGATTTATCGGTCGTCAGGAAGGGGTTCAAATTCCAATTACTAGATTTAACTCAAATATATAACAAAAAATAAACTGGTAAGGCTAAGTTAAACCATTTAAAAATGCCTGCTTAGTATTCAATTTTGTTAATTTTTCGAAATTTTGGCTAACTTGACTTATGGGTCATTTGAACTACTCTCATCATAACCAGAGTAGCTTTCCAGTGACGAAATTTTTTTGTGCGTCACGATCCAGAGCTTGAAGTTCTTGATCTGCTATAAAAAGTTAGTCACTGGAACGCATCCTTAGAGAAGGAAAGAGAGATATTTTTAAGAAATTTTAAAATTTGTTTTTTTAACCTTTCTTGGCTTTTAATCAACAAATAATTTTAAAAAATCCATCCCTAACCATAAAAAACACGTTTGAAGCACAAAAACCAAAGAGGTGGTGCATGAGGGCAAGGGGAAAGAAAAACGGAGTAGTTCAGGTGCATAACACTTTCCGTCACTGGAACGCCATAAAAGTAGAACCACGCTCCAGGGCTTGAAGCTCTTGATCTTTAAAATTCGTTTTTAACTTTTTTGGTTTTGATACAGAATGCTTTTAAATATCTAATTCCATTTTAAACAAATAATTTTTAAAAATCCATCCCTAACCATAAAAACACGTTTGAAGCACAAAACCAAAAAGAGGGTCAGTTCAGGTGATCTGCTATAAAAGTTAGTCATGGAACGCATCCTTAGACAAGGAAAGAGATAACTTTAAGAAATTTTAAAATTTGTGTTTTTAACCTTTCTTGGCTTTATAATAATAATCTCTTTTAAATATCTAATTCCATTTAAACAAATAATTTTAAAAAATCCATCCCTAACCATAAAAAACACGTTTGAAGCACAAAAACCAAAAGAGTGGTGCATGAGGGGCAAGGGGAAAGAAAAACGGAGTAGTTCAGGTGCATAACACTTTCCGTCACTGGAACGCCATAAAGTAGAACGAAATGCTCCTGAGCTGCTCGGGAGCGCTCTATATGCGTCACAGAGGTCTTTCCAGTGACGAAAATTTTTATGTGTCACGCTCCAGGGCTTGAAGCTCTTGATCTGCTATAAAAAGTTTGTCACTGGAACGCTTTCTTAGACAAGGAAAGAGAGATAACTTTAAGAAATTTTAAAATTTGTTTTTTAACCTTTTATGGCTTTATAATCATAATCTCTTTTAAATAACTAATTCCATTTTAAACAAATAATTTTAAAAAGCCATCCCTAACCATAAAAAACACGTTTGAAGCACAAAAACCAAAAGAGGGGCAAGGGGAAAGAAAAACGGAGTAGTTCAGGTGCATAACACTTTCCGTCACTGGCACGCCATAAAGTAGAACAAAATGCTCCTGAGCTGCTCGGGAGCGCTCTATATGCGTCACTGGAAAGCCACTCAGATATTAATTTGCCTCTCCAAAAACCAATAAAAAAAAATTGTTTAATAAGGATAACAAATACTCACTCTGTGTTTGCTCAACTTGTAATAGTTGGAAAATACGGCACAACAAATTTTGCACTTGTACCACTGAACTCTCTTCATTTTATTCATCTTGTGCTTCATTTTATAGTCGGCATAATCTTGGGGCATCCATTCGTCGCGACTTTCTTCATCTGAATCACCTACAAATAAAAAAGTTTACGACTATACAGGTTGTCTCAGAATATGTGGGCAAACTCACAGATAAATATAGAATATATGAAAGTAATATGACAATTTCCTATACATTATTGTTCTAAAGCCCCTTTTACAGAGATTTGTCTCTGCATATTAAAAAAATATATATACCGGGTGATGCATCGCCGGGCGGGACATAGGAAATCCCATGTAATTTTTAATGGGGTCAATTATTGGCTCCCCTAATTATTTTAGAGAAAATTCTATTAAAGTTTATTGAAGAGCATGCAAATCTACGTCCATGGTAAAAACTTTAGATTTTTCGGTTAACCCGTTTGTTAGTTAGATGCTAATATATTTTTAAAAATTGTTACTTTATTATCGCCTCATATTTATAAATAACAATAAAAATACCAGTTTGCGTGACATAACATTTAGTGCTTTATTATTATTAAAAATCGTAGAGCGAAAAGATTAATACAACTTTAATCAGACTCTACAGGTTTGAAACCCTATTACAGAGTAGGGAAAAAGACAACTTAACATGAGTACAGATAAACTTATTCTAATATTATTTTCTTAAGTTGATTTAAACTAACATTAAATACATCACACTCAGCTTGAATTTCATTTAATTTCCTACACATTACATTAACTGGAGAATTACTGAAGTTATTGGTTCTGGCATTCTTTAGGTAAAATGTTATTGGATCCCTTGTTCGGTAATGAGGTACATAAAAATTTATTTGAGATAGAAAAAGCGGATCATCAATACTGTTATGTAATAATTTATACAAATATACAGCAGAGGCTAACGTTCTGCGAGTCTCCAAATTTGGTAACTTATAGTATTGAGCTAACTCTCCCTTAGATCTGCCAAAATCATAAATTCCAGCTTCTTTATAATAAAGGTACCTGAGAAATTTATTTTGTACTCTTTCAATACTATATTTATGAATTTCGTATTGTGGACTCCATATGATTGAAGCATATTCCAATATACTTCTCACATATGCAATATATAATTTTCTTATACAAGCAATATTCCTAAAGGGTCTACAATTTCTGACGATAAACCCATACATTTGTAAAGCTTTGTTAGTAATATTACAAATATGTAGCTTAAATGATAGCCCTGAATCAAAGGTCACTCCAAGATCCCTCACACTCTCAACACGTGCCAAAGCTAATCCATTCATTTTGTACTCAAAATTAATGGGTGTCTTTTCCTATGAAAACTTAATGCATGGCACTTATTTATATTAAATTTTAGACCGTTTTTATTTGACCATTCTACTAATTTATCTAAGTTTTGTTGAACTATTAGACAATCGTTAATATTCCTAATTTTTGAGTATAATTTAAGGTCGTCAGCGAATAGTAAGACACCACAATTTGATATATCTTTAACTATGCTATTAATAAATAACAGAAACAACAGTGGGCCCAAGTTGGAGCCCTGAGGGACACCTGAGGTAGCCGTAAAATATTTGGAGTGATGCCCTTTAATTACCACTCGCTGTTGCCTACTTTCCAGATATGAGGAAAAGAATTTTACCAATTTGGGATGAAAGCCCCATTCATTTTGTAGTTTATCTAAGAGGATAGTATGGGATACTTTATCAAATGCCTTAGCAAAATCTGTGTATATAACATCAACTTGAAATCTATTGTCTAGATTTTCTGATATATATTGAGTAATATTAATTAAGTTACTGATAGTTGATCTATTATCAAAAAATCCATGTTGGAATAAAGTTACTCTTCTAAAAACTGATTTGTAAATATTTTTATAAATTATGGTTTCAAATATTTTAGCTGGGACAGATAATATTGCGATAGGTCTGTGGTTTTGAATATCTGTTCTATCGCCATTCTTGAAAACAGGACAAATTTTTACTTCCTTCCACAAATCTGGAAAAGTGCATGTTTTAAGAGCCAACGCTAACTGGTATTTTTATCGTTGTTCATAGATATGAGGCGATAATAATGTAACAATTTTTAAATCTACAGTTTTTACCATGGACGTAGATTTGCATGCTCTTTAATCAAACGTCAATAGAATTTTTCTCTAAAATAATTAGGGGAGCCAATAATTGACCCCATTCAAAATTACATGGGATTTCCTATGTCCCGCCCAGCGATGCATCACCCGATATAACATTAAGGGCACCTACCCCTGTAAAGAGGGGCCTTTAGGAAAATAAATTATACGATATTGTCATATTACACTCTTTGACAAAAAAAAATCCGAACAAAGAAAATTTGTTAAAATTCAATCTTAAATAAACTTTTGGTTTTTTGACCGATTTTTATTATCATTATGTCCAGTGGCAGCTTTTTTCATCAACATTATTATTTAGATATGAGGACTGCAAAAAGCCTTATAGAATTAGGTGTTTTACAGGGAAGAGCTCAAATGTTGCATTTTGACCCAAATGTTCGAACACCCTGTGGAATAATTTAATGTCACAATTTCTTACCAGTCTAATTGAACTGGTATAGCCCCATCATTTCTTAACATTTATTTATATTTTATTTTATATCAATATCTTCTTATAAAATAAATACAAATATTAGTTTGTTAAGTTGGTTTCCTTAGTTTTCAAATCAGTAATCAGAGCTTTGTTATCTCTTATGAGATACAGGGTACGCCAAAACGTGTGATTTCAAAAAAAATACCCTGTATAATATATCACCAGCACTTAAAAAGATCTTTTAAAAAGACCTTTTAAAAATACACATCTCATGTCCTTATCTTTATTAGGTTTCTGAAAATATTAGACCCTCCAAATCTTTAAGTTTCCCAATATCTTTTTCATTATAGCGTATATTATGACCATCATAATTAAATCGCATTGTTTTCTTTAAAAAGTGTATTTCCTTTTAGAATAGAGATATTTGATATAACTTAAAAAGAAATATGAAAAAAGAGATGGGCTTTAAAATCCAAATACACTGGTAAAAATCGTGACGTTAAATTATTCTACAGGGTGTAAGAAAAATTTGGGTCAAAATGCTACATTTGGTTCATCCATATATAACACCTAATCACATAAAACTTTTTGCAATCCTCATATTAAATAATAATCTTAATACTCTAGAATTAAAAAAAAATTTCTTTGTCCTGTCCGGAGTGTATTTTATGTGTTCTATATAAATTTGGAAAATTGATTACAAATTCTGAGACACTCTGTATATTTATGATTTTGTTTACTTACCCTGCTCTTGTTTACATTTGACAGGTTCCTTATAAGTCCCTTCCTTTCTATCTTTTCCTGTGTCATCATGTTCCAACGCCCTGTGTTTTCTCATACTGTAATAACTGGTGAATTGGTTTCCGCAAAATTTACAAGGAAACATTTTGCCTTGTTTCTGTTGTTTCATCGTATGTTGCTGTCTATATTCTGCATATTCCTCTGGAACCCATTCACCGCGACTATCTTCATCGGAACCATAAACTAAAAAAGGATACATTTTCAGATCTTTTGTGTTTTTTGTCGCAAGACCGATTTAGCGACGATGCTCTCATGCGCGATCATATTTACCGTTGAATTTTGAGAGATCGGAACAGACTGAGAAAATGTTTCATACGCCATAGCATAGAGGAGGAGGTTTACTTAAGATTTTATCGCATATTGCATTCAGGAAAGCCACCGGAAAACTGAGAATTTTTGCCTTTTTTGTCGCAAGACCGATTTATCGACGATTTTCTCATGCGCGAGTGTATTTACCGTCAAATATCGAGAAAACCGAATATCCTAAAAAAATTCTGATATGGCATCGGATAGAGATTTTCTTTTATAGATTTTATCCTATATTGCATTTAAGAATGTCACGGGAAAACAGATTTTTGCATTTTTTTGTCGCAAGACCGATTTATCGACGATTTTCTCATGCGTGAGTGTAACTGCCGTCAAATATCGAGAGAACTAAGGTTTGTTAAATATGTGTAAAAAATCGCATTAGTCCCTTCTAGCATCATTTGTTTTTTTAACAAATCGAAAGAAATGACGGCTAGCATGACATTTTCAAACGCCATTTTCTTAAAAACTAATCAAGATAGGTATAGCATGTGGTACATGAATTTTCTTGGAATTGACTGTAAAATTGATATTTAGAAAAATATATAGGATGTTCCATTTAAAATAGCAAAGTTGAAAGCAGTTCCGGTTAATCCACATAAAGTTTAAAACATCAAAAATCTGCATCCTATCCAACCATACATCTGAAAAAAATTAATATTGTGCAACACTTAACAAGAAAGTAACACTTCTTTATTTCAAATTACAATTTACAAGTAAAATATAAAATGAAATGACGTCAAAATAAGGGAATGGCTACCATTCCTTCTCTAAAAAGTCTTTTATATCATATGGTTCAATCTCTATAAGCACTTTTTTAATGTTTTTTTCCACTTCGACACACTATTTATGGACTTAATTCTATTTGGCAGACTATTATAAAGTTTAATACAAGAATAATAAGGACTTTTTTCAGTAATTGTTAAACGATGCCGGGGATATGTAAAGTTATATGCTCTTGTATTGCTATTATGTATATTTGCAGACTCAAACTTTTCCTTATTTTTAAACAAAAACATCAAACATTCAAATATATACAGCGCAGATACTGTTAATATATTTAACTTTCTAAATATACCCCTACAAGAGTCCAAGAACTTCATTTTATTTATTGTCCTTATTATTCTTTTTGAATTACAAAAACTCTCTGCAGCTCGGAGCTATTTCCCCAAAACAGTATTCCATATCTTATTACCGATTCAAAGTTTGCATGGTACAGAATTTTTAAGGTGTTTAAATTCATATAATTTGATACAACTTTTATCCCGTAACCTATACTACTTAGCTTTAGACATAGATTATTAATATGACCGCTCCATGACAAAAACTCTTCTATGGTTATACCTAAAAATTTAGTGCTTTCATCCAATACAATTTTCTTTCCATTTATTGTAATATTTTCAGGTTTTTTAATTTTGTTTGTTTTGTTCGGAATAAAAGTAGCTTTGTCTTATCATCATTTAACAATAATTTATTTTGAGAAAACCAATTACATGTGATGGTAAAAGCTGTTTCAGCATTGTTTATTAGATTTTGCATATTTGATCCCGAAACCAGAAGGTTTGTGTCATCAGCATAGTTTGTTATTGTTAAACCATCATCAATATGTGTGAGATCATTTAAAAAAATTACAAATAATATAGGTCCGAGGATACTGCCCTGAGCTATGCCAATACTGTTTTTTTCTATATTTGATTTAATTTCACTGTTGTTATTCTGAACTACAACTCTTTGTGTTCTGTCTGAAAGGTATGACTCTATCCATTTATAGGCATTACCTCTAATTCCGTATTTATTTAATTTATACAGCAGCAAATTTCTATCTATGCAATCATATGCTTTGCTTAAATCTAAAAAGATACCTAAGGCTAGATTTCTGTTTTCAAACTGATCTAAAATAGCTTTTGTAAACTGAAAAATGGCAGATATAGTTGATCTACCACTTCCCAGGTATGCATGTTGTGCATCAGACCAAAGCTCACATTTATTCATAAAATTTATTAACTGAGAGCACATAGCCATTTCAAATAGTTTTGAAAAGCTTGGAGGGATACTTATTGGTCTAAGGTTATTAAAATCTTTTGGACATCCTTTTTTAAGAAGTGGTATAATTTTCGCAAGTTTAAGCTGCCTTGGAAAAATACCAAATTTCATCGAGTTATTAATTATGTAATTCAGAATACCAACAGTTTCGCCCATCGATAGTTTTACAATACTTGTGGGAATCTCATCATCACCGCTACTATGTTTATTTTTTAATTTTTGAGACATATCTAATAATTCATTTGTAGTTATAGGTCTTAAATACATTGTCTGATTATTATCCGGTATATTACAGTTAAAAGGCACAGTGTTTTTTTTTTCCATCATTTTTGGAATTATATTTAACAAATATAGGTTAAAATCATTTACTAACTTTTGGGGATTTTCAGCAAAAAGTGTCGAATTATTCGTAATTTTATCATTTATTTCATTACAAATTGCCCACAAACATTTATTTTTATTATCGGATGATTTTACTTTCTTTTCATAATTTTCTGCTTTTTCTTCTTTCAAAAGTTTATCATATTGATTTTTAGTTTCATTATAAATGGGTTTATATATATTATTATTTCTAGATAAAATCAGCAATGTATCTAACCTTTGTTTACACTGTTTAATATTCTCACTTTTAACTGGTTTAGGCTTATTTTTATATACCATTGTCCTAGGAAAACATTGATTAAAAATTCTTACATAGGTAGAAATAAATGTATCCCATTGTAAATCAACATTTTGTTTATGTATCTGAAAAACATTTTTCCCAATCCTGTTCTCTGAGAGCTTCCAAGAAGAGACTTTTATTATCGTCTGTAAAAAATCTTTTATAAATAAAATACCTGGTATAAACGCAAGTATTAAAAATTACTTTTCAAAATCCTATGAGCTCTAACTTTTCAAAAAATTTACCTTCTATAAGTGACATATCTGCAGGATCATTACTACTTTCTTCAACACTATCAACAGCCTCATTTTTAACGCTCTTTATCAGCATCTGTGGCTCTTTGGGTGTCCTACCAGATTTTCTCGTACCCTTTTCTACTTGTTTCTTAGTTTGTTCTTTGGGTTTAAATATGTTTTGAAGCTCTTCTTCTACCCTACCAAGCGCCCTAACTTGCTCCCGCGCATCGTCTAGCAATTCTTCTAAGTCATCAGTACTTACACCCGTATCCCCTGGGGTTTCAGTACTGTTAAGTGGTACATTTGTAAGCTCTGTATACTGTAAAACATATGGAGAAATAAACTGGTTTTAATTTGAAAGTATTACTCTCGAAAAACTACTAAAATGAAGGTATACATTCTCCCATGCAATTAAAAAACCCAGTAAGTGTACTTACTACATAGATATTTCTAAACCAACATGTTTTTGTTATTGGCTAGATTTCACTATGTTTAAACAAAAAGTTCAGATGTTAACGCCCAATGGGGCGGCTATCTTTGTGACACAATATATAGGGTCTCCCATTTAAAAAAGTTTACGTCTTTATTTTTTGAGTTTTTGATGTTCATTTGTTTCTTTTTTATGCTCAAAACATAATGGATAAGAAAGTATAAAACTTTTATACAGGAAGCCTTTTTCTATCCCTCTTGCTTATAGTTAAAAGTAGGTAGCAAAGTTTAAATGAAAACCATGTACACATATTCTTAAATTGTGGTTTATAGTAAACTTACCAAAGCAAGTCAACTTACAAAGTTTTTCGTTGTGTAAGAGACTTACTATTTTGTCAATTGCAAAAATATTTCTCTTTCCCCAAAAACTGTGAAACAAATAAGTATTTACCACCTTTCTACACAAAAATGATTTGTACAATAAATGTTTTTAACTCAGTTTTTAGTTTAAATCATGACTATCAACCCAGTCCCAAAAACAAAATTTAAATTTTAAAAAATAAAACAGTTATAAAATCTTTTCCAAGGAAACTTTAAACCTCTTTTCCTGTAAGTATATCAAAATATTTACCTTACTTAGTTTTTAAATTGCATGAGAGAATTGTATTTAGAACAAAAAATAAGGGTACTTACATTTTTCTTCTCACCAACATCACTCTTTCTTGGCCTACCTCTACTTCTCTTTGGAGGTGTATCCATTATTGGACTATCCTTAGTTGGTTTTTGTCCTGTACTTTTCTCAGAACTCTCCTTTTCAATCCCAGGCGTTTTTTCTCGTGTCTCAACAGCTTTGTTACTTTTTGCACTTTCTTTTTCACTTTGAGACTCTTTTTCCTTACTTTCCTTAGTTGGTGAGTCTTTCACTGTAGTTTTACTACTACTTGGTTTGGTACTAATCAATTTTTTGTCTGGACTTTCACCTTGATCATCTTTCTTTGATTTTACGGTAAAGTAGTTAAGCATAGTCGTCTTTTGAGCAGTTTTTTCAGCTTTTTTTGCAGGACCTTTTGGTGTTTTAAAAGGATATTCTTTCTTTGTTGTTTTGGAAACATTTAAAGATTTTCTGTTAGTATCAGAATCTTCCTTAAACTTTTTTATATCTTGATTCTCCGTAGATTTGTGGGTAGTCTCTTTAATTTTTTTAAAGATTTAGAAGCTTGTGATTTTTTCTTCAGGCCTGTTTTTAAAGGTTCAGGTTTAGAACCCTGATTTGACTTACGAATCTTTTTACCTGCTTTTAAGATATCATTGTCCTCAGGCTGTTTTTCTAAAGTTACCCCTTACCAGAAGTACCTTGTGTATCATCTTCTGCAACTTCATTTAGCTCTAAGGTTTTCTCTAAATTGCTACCACGGTTTTTATCAGTAGTATCCAGTTCATTACTAGTTTCCAATGAACTGTTTCCAACCGTGTTTGAATCATTTTTATCAGGCGCTTCATGTTGGTCTTCTATTAAGCTTGTCTCTGATGAGGAACACTTTCTAATACGAGAGAAAACAAGATCTCCTTTGCCAAGTGGTACTTTGGTGGCTGCTGGTACTATTGCCTCTGGAACCACTGATTTAACGTTGGGCTTATCATAAAACACAATTTCTTGAATAATAGAGGGAACCTCGTCAACTAAGTCGTGTCTGTTCATTTTTAAGCTCTTGTGCTTGAATTTTTACAGGGTTAGTGTAATGTGTTAATGTAAACAAACACAGACTCTTTCTTTTCACCCTAAAAAGGGGGTTAAATAATATATTTTCTGTATTGCCTATTTATAGAATATTATGACAATTTCTCATAGGCCTAATTATTTCGGATACATTAAAGTTTATTCTTGTTTTAATAAACTATTCCCAAAACCACTGTTTACACCATTTATACCTTCTTTGATGTCAATTTTTGCTGTTTTCAAACAATACCATTGAGGGCAAATTGTACGATTATTATACTAAAATGGTTCTAAAATATCTTTTATGCATTTTCAAGCATAATTTTCACCAAACAACACTTGTTGCACTAACAAAAATTCCATTGCATAGAGGAAAATGGTGAATGAATAAACTAACGAGAACAAAAATGGCGCAGGAGCCAGGGCTGTTGTTACACGTAGGTTAAAAATAAGTGTGGTGCAATTGAACTACTTGGATCCACGCATGCTCCATCGCTTGGTTCCTTTGTGTCAATTTTCTTTAAGTTGGTATTCCAGCTTTGTTTATTATTTGTGGCGTCGCGTCTAAAGAATTAGTTTTTTCTTGATTATCGCTAAAACTTTGTCCGATTTTCACAAAAATGAAACGAAAGAACTCAAAAAGAGGCATTAAAAATGAGGAAGATGAAAATGGTGTCGAGGAAACTCAGGAAAATGGCAGAAGAAGCGAAGAACCCAGAGAGAAAAAAGGGAAAAAATCCAAAGGAAGAAAAATAAAAACCAAACATGAATCTGACGGAACCGACGAAGAAAGTGTATCCCCTGAACCACAGGTACTTATTTCATAAGAAAATGTAGTAAATTTGGCAAAACATTTTATAAACTTAATATATTTGTTTACATTCATACATTAATTAATGGGACATTTGTTTTTGTAGCCATTTTGAATTAGATTTTTTAACAATTTTTTAAAATGTTTATTTCATCCATCTTTCTGTAAATGTATTTAAAAATATTTCCTAAAAGTATTGTTGCAAATAATTATTTTATACATCGTAGTTTTGAATCAGTAATAGCAAAGAAATACCTAACTTTAAAAAATTAATTTTATTTGGCGGCCATTTTGCAAAATATGCCCTTTTTGATCTGTCAAATGATCATATGATTAATGGCGGCAAACTTGAAAAAAATATAAATTTTTATTTTATTGTTAAAAAACTCACCAGAGCTTTTGGAAACAGTTTACCCATTGGAAATTTCAACACAAATTTTTTTCTGAAACTGCTTGCCATCCTATATAATCATACACTAATTGTGCTCCTAAACATTAAGCAAATACACTACATACAAGAATTAGCCCTTAAAATTACATGACTTGGCAACATTGCAATTTAGCGCCCTCATCGGTAACTTTTTGAACCCTTTTGGGGCACTATGACATTTTATAGTCATATTTTTCTTACCATTCAGTTAGCATTGTATTTTTAAATAGTTTTAATGATTTATTGAACTTGGATTGTTGTGTCTGCAGTTCAAGTCTAAATAACCAAGAACTTACATTTCATGGCTGTAGACAGGGTGTTTCCTTATTGTAGTAAGAAAATTTAAAGGCATATTCCTGAGCTATGTTTATGAAAAAAGTTTATATAAACACGGATCCTCAAATTTTTAGTTCTTAAGATACAGGGTGTTTAACTTTTAAGAAACCTAACAATTTCTAAAGCTAATAAAATTATGAAGACACAAAAAGTCAGTGGTGTATATTTTTTTGTCAATTATATTTATTTTATTTATTTATTTACTTATTTATTTATCTATTTTTATTAAAAGACTTAAAAATAAGTATTAACATCATCAAATAAAAAATTTAAATGATAATATAAAATGCAAAAATATAAAAGCATGCACAAAACTTGTAAAAGACCTTAATGGTGAGTTTAAAAAAAAATTAGCATTTATCATTTAACATTTTACATTTAACATTTAAGATTTAGCATTTAGTTATTTAGACACTGTTCATAAAAATATTAAATTTAGATGTTTGGTCATGCGCATTGTAATGATATTTGACTTTTGACAGAAGACAGCCGCTTGCTTGTCAGTAATAACATTGATCCCATTACAAAAACTTTATTAATTTCACAATTCGGCGAGTCCATCTTTAACTTAGCGCAGATCAAAACAATAATAAAACCAAAATATATCAAATTATGACATAACAGAAAACATTCCGACATTTGACAGGTTTTGACATGCGCAGTCGAATTTTCATTTAGCATTTAATTTAAGAAGATAAAAGTTGGCCAACTCTTAAATGATAAATGTTAAATCCTAAATGTTAAATGAGTTTTATGAACGTCTACATGAATCACCATAAGCCGAACTGTTGTGTGTTAAATACTAAATGCTAAATGTTAAATGTTAAATTAAATAATAAATTTTTTTATAAACCCACCATTACTAATACAAAACAAAATACTAAGCTATAAAAATAATACACTATTGCAACAAAGAAATATACCTAGATAAAACAAGATAACAACCAACCAATTCTAAAAATTATTAACACTATAAAAACATTTTTATTAAGAAGATAGCATAGCAGTGATTTTTTAAATCTCTTTGGTAAGTTTATCTCTCTTATACGTTTGTGTAGCCTATTAAACACTGTGCTACAAAAACAGAATGGACTTTTTCTATAAGCTGAAAGCCTATAATTATCTATTGATACAGCATGATTTTTTGTTGTATTGTAAGTATGAACTGTTGAAACAGTGGGAAACTTATTTTTATAAGGTTTGACAAACATGGCTGCCTCCATAAATAAGATAGACGGCTGAGTTAAGACCCGTTTACTTACAAAAACTGCTCTGCAAGAGTATAGGGGCCCATTGAAAAAAAATTTAAGAATTCTCTTTGGGAAAATAAAAATATGTGTTATATTAGTAGCATGACCCCAGTAGAGGTGGCTGTAAGCCAGTGCATAGTACACACTCAAAAACTGCTTGTCAGTCAGTATATTTTTAGGTTTAGTGTAGCAGCATTTAGTATATTAGAGTTCAGTTTTCCCGCCACATGATCATTGTTATTATGCGTCCAACGCCGCTCACAAATTAAAATTAGTTTAGAGCTAAATTAACTTTCTGTCTTTACTAATACCAATGCCAAATTTTATTAAAATCGGATGGGGTTTATTTAAGATATTATTAAAATCTCGATTTTCTTCTCGTTTAACACCCTGTATCTTAGAAACTAAGCATTTCCAGATCTATGTTTTTATGAATTGTTAACGATTCTTTGTTTTATTTAGGTTGTGACAATGATACCTAATATTCTTTCTGAAACTTAATGATTTATTTTCAAAAGTCGGGTGATTTCTGAAAATATTTTTCGCAATTTTAGATTTGGATACCTATTTTTATCAGCTAAATGACTGTGTTGTCGCAATCTGTTTCTTAGTGGCGGATATTTTAATGTTTATTTTTCTAAATAAAAATAATTGTGTGTGTGTGTGTCTTTTAAAGTATGTTTTTAATGATCATATGCCTTAAAATATTCTAAATTTTGGTGTATTTGTTTAATATGAAAGTGCCAAATTAGTATATTGTTGAAAATGACTTTTTATAAGGAGGCATTTTTAGGAACAAGTCACTTTTTGAGGTTACTCTACTTGAAAGCCTCATAGCTCGGTAGATTCTTCGAAATTATGCATGTATATTTAAAGATTTAACTTATTTTTTAGAGTTCTGAGGAGACTGATCCATTGGCTGGAGATGAGAATAATGAGGACGAGGATGAAGCTCAGTATGAGGTAGTTTTTGTTTCCATGTTGTTAAAACAATTCATTAAAATAATGATTTTGCAAAATATAATGTGTTCCAGGATAGGTGTTAACAGAGGACAGAGGACACATTTTTTTTTTTATTTTTAAACATTATTTTGGGAAAACAGGTTGCATGGTTCAAAACTTTTAATCCGATTGGTAATATACAGTTATAACTAAAAATATAAAAAATGACCAAGAGTAAAGTACCTGTATTTTTAAAACTAGGACAAAATTGTATTAGCAAAGTCAAAGTCAAAGTCAAAATACGCTTTATTGTTGTTAAGAAAAAATTCTTGTTAACAAAGCTTTAATCAATAAAATCTAATTTCTAGTAGGTATCTAAAAGCTTAAAATCAGTACGTCATTTTGATAAAATAATAAGAATAATAATAATATTAATAAAAACAAACAACTTCATAAAAAAACTTACAAACAAACAACAATTTAAAATAAACACTATACAATCTAAAAAATAATATAAAATATATGAATAAAATATTATAAACTTATAAATAAGATTAAAATTGCAATATTACTAGGATCAGACATTCAGTTATAAGACCGTATACTATAAAACATTATCACAGAAATAGAATTACAAACTATAAAAAAGTTTAAAAAGTTAAAAACAATATCATTAAAAGGGCAAACAAGCACAGAACTAAGTACATCATATAAACATTAAAAACTGTCATTAAAATATTCTGTCAATGAATAGTAGGCCCTTGGTAGCAACAAAAACTTAACTGCTTTCCTAAATTTTTTATATGGTCGTATTAACCTCACTTCACCAGGCAAATGGTTAAACATCTTTCTAGCGTTATAAAATATTGAATTTTTAATTTGAGCCGAATAAGGTATCGGCAATGGTAAATTTCCCGTTTGCCTGGTGTTGTAAGGGTTACCTATAATTTCAGTGTGTTCATACTTTTTGTACATAAGACAGACAGTTTCAAGAATATAAAGACCAGTAAGTGTTAAAATCTTATGTGATATAAATAAGGGTTTGCAGGAATCTCTGATTTTTGCCTTACACATATATCTTAGTGCACGCTTCTGAAGTCTAAATACCGAAGTCAATAAATATTGACTCGAATTACCCCAAAAGGAAACACCATACCTCAAATGTGATTCCACTAGCGCGAAATACATGGTTCTCACTATATTCAAGTCCAGCTCACGAGATGCCACTCTCAAGGCATAACAACCACTAGCTATCTTACTACATAGTCTGAGGATATGACTTTTAAATGATAATTTGTCATCTATTGTAACGCCCAAAAATCGTGTATCCGACTTATTTAAGATAATATTATTATCAACACTGATATCATCCAAAGAACACTTAAAGTGTAATATATTCGTCTTGGTAACATTAAAAGAAAGACAGTTCGCATCACACCATTTTTTTATTACAGAAATATCCAACAAAATCTGAGAGTGTAAATCGGCAGAGCTTCTGCTGTGCCACAGTATCGTAGTATCATCAGCAAATAATGTAAAATCACCACTAATATTAAGTGATGTCACATCATTAATATATAATAAAAACAATATAGGACCCAAAACGGAACCCTGCGGAACCCCACACTGAATCCCCATTTCACCAGACTGAGACCCCTGAATTTGGACCTTTTGGGTCCGACCAGTTAAATATGATCGAAACCATTTCAGAGCTACACCTCTAAAACCATACCTTTCCAGTTTCTGAAGCAGTATTCCATGGTCAACGCAGTCAAAAGCTTTTGACAGATCGCAGAACACCGCCGCAGCTGCCTCTCCCTCATTTATCTCAAAGTATAATCTCTCCAAGAATGAGAATATAGCATCAGCTGTACTTTTGTCTTGTTGAAAAGCAAATTGACAAATATTTAAAATTGAATTTCTTTTCAGAAATGATATCATTCTTTTTTTACTAGTTTCTCAATTACCTTGGAAAGAGTGGGGGTCTGAGATATAGGCCTGGATTCTGAAGGAGCTTCAATGTCATCACTCTTTGGTATAGGCGTAACAATAGACATTTTGAGTGATTGGGGAAAAGTACCATTCACAAACGAGTTATTAATAGCATTCACCAATGCATCAAGAGCAGGTTCTGGTATATTTTGAAATACTCTCAGTGAAACTCCGTCCCACCCCGCTGCATTTTTGTTCCTTATTTCAAATATTACATCATTAATTTCTTTCAAATTAGTGGGAGTCAAATAGAATGATTCTGACAACTGCACATTTCGTAAATAATCTATGGGATTACCTCTATTTACAATCTTTCCTGCAAGCTCACCAGCAATGGTACAATAAAATTTATTAAATTCATTGGGGTTAACTGTAATTTGGCTTTTCATTTTACCACTCTTTCCTCGGAGTTGGTTAACAATTCTCCAGCTCTCTTTTTGTTTGTTGTGGGAATTATCAATTCGCTTTTTAAAATATTTCTTTTTGGTCAACCTTATGAGATTTCTATAGATACTTCTATACTTATTAAAATATGTAACATAAAATGCATTATTATAAAACTTTCGAATAGTGTGAAGACATCTTAAATTTTTACTAGAGGTTCTTATCCCTTTAGTAATCCAGGGTTTACAAGATTTTGTTTTAATTAGTCTAATGGGAAAACAAAAATTAAAAGTATCTATTATGAGTGTGTGAAAATCTGACAGAGGATCATCAGAGTTGGATAAGGTTGACCAATTAAAACTTAAACACTTTCGGTAAAACTTTCTAAAGTTACTCTTACTAAAAATTCTACCATGTTTTTTGGCTGGGGCACACTACGCAATTTACGTGAAATCTTGCAGAATACTGCCTCGTGATCAGAGAGTCCTGCATGTGTTACAGTACAAGAGACGTCCTCCACACTTGAGCATACATAATCAAGAAGTGAAGAAGAAAATTTAGTTATTCTTGTTGACGAATCAACATGCATTGTTAAGTTCAAAGAAAGAAATAAATTTTTTAGCGCAAGTGAGGATGGACAATCTCCAATGTTAAAATCTATATTAAAATCACCCGTCAAAATAACATCACAATTAGTACAAATTTCGGTCAATAAAATCTCCAACCTATATACAAACATATGTTCATTGCACTGGGGCGATCTATATAAACAAATGATGTAAACATTCAACTTTTGAGAAAAACAAATTGACATTTCAAATGTCGTAGAGAATTGAATCTTATTTTTAAGTTAAAATTTAAAGTTAAAAAATTAAAGTAAAAAAATATTTTTGTCAATTTTTTGCATTATGCATTAACAGTTTTTAAAATACTTGGTTTATAGCCAAGGTTAGTTTATATTTATAAGGTTGCGACATATCCTCAACTTTTAGGCGGTTCGAGGTCGGGGACGCAAGGAAGGGCACTCCACGGAGAAAAGTTGGCAAGACTGGGTAAAATCAAAGCTGATGATCAATCCAGTGGCGTCTAGAATTTGCGCATTTCATTTTGCATTGTTTTGGAAGTGATATTTGTTGAAAGATGTAATTTCAAATGTCTTTTATTTAAAGTAAAAGAATTTACAACTTAATAATAATTAAAAACTGTTGTGTAAATGGTTGTTCTACTAATACAATAAACTGTATATCTCCGGCACTGAACAACATGGCCGAAAAATGGGAGATGTGACGTCATAACACGTCAAAGCAATATGGCCGAGTGTCGCGACCCTATATAGACCGACTTTGGCTTAATGCATCGAATTAAAAAAAAAAAAAAGAATGTATGAAAAGTATTTATGAGTTTTGGACCATGCGACCAGTTTTCCCAAAAATTCAAAAAATTTTGGTCCATTTGTTCTCTTGTAACACGTATCCTGGGACATACTGTATATCTAGAGATATCTTTTTAGGTTGAAGCTGTATTGGATGACAAAATGGTAAAAGGTGTTCGACATTTCTTGATAAGATGGAAAGGTTACACAGAAGAGAGCGATACCTGGGAGCCAGAGAGCACACTTGATTGTGCCGAACTAATAAGAGAATATAATGAAAAAGCAAACAAAGACAAAGTTAAAAAAGGAGTGGGCAGAAAAAAGGTGGTAAAGTAAAGAAAGAGGAAGAAGAGGAAAAATGGGATGAAAATGAAGATTTTGAGGTATTTTTGGATTATATGTTTAAATTACTTATACCTCCAGTGCATTTTTTATTGTTTCCCCCCTTTTATTTTTTGAACGGATCAATTTAAAAAGTTAAACTTTGGGATATGAAATTAATGCATAAATACTATATTTTAGAGTAAAATTTTCATATGAAAATTTTAAGATGGCGATCTTGGAAAAAAAAGTTAAATGGAAAGGGGGCACATCATTTTAAAGCTACTGACAAGTACTTTATAACCCTATAATATAGTCAATACCTGCACCTAATACAAAATGGTGGTAGATAAAAATTACCTGTACCGGGTGTTGCATCGCCGGGCGGGACATAGGAAATCCCATGTAATTTTTAATGGGGTCAATTATTGGCTCCCTAATTATTTTAGAGAAAAATTCTATTAAAGTTTATTGATGAGCATGCAAATCTACGTCCATGGTAAAAACTTTAGATTTTTCGGTTAACTCCATTTGCTAGTTAGATGCTAATATATTTTTAAAAATTGTTACATTATTATCGCCTCATATGTATGAACAACAATAAAAATACCAGTTAGTACGATTTTTTGATAATAATAAAGCACTAAATTTCAAAATGACAACGTAATGTCACGCTAACTGGTATTTTTATTGTTGGTCATAAATATGAGGCGATAATAATGTAACAATTTTTAAAAATATATTAGCATCTAACTAGCAAACAGGTTAACCGAAAAATCTAAAGTTTTTACCATGGACGTAGATTTGCATGCCCTTCAATAAACTTTAATATAATTTTTCTCTAAAATAATTAGGGGAGCCAATAATTGACCCCATTAAAAATTACATGGGATTTCCTATGTCCCGCCCGGCGATGCAACACCCGGTATATCTGATTTGGATACCCATATTTCCAAAACTATTTAAGTTAGATGTACTTAATGTGGTATTTTCTTAAAGCTCTTTAAAGATCTTTTAATGGTGATACTGGTGATAATATAAACAAATTCAATTTTGTATTAGGTGAGGGTCAAAATTCAAATTCAAAATTATTTATTGATGTCAACATACACATACAAATGTATTTACACAAGTCAGCAATGTTAAAAAAATAGTTATAAAACCTTATCCTATACATATTAAAAAAAAGAAATAAATAACAAACATTATTTTAAACAAACAATATTAAAATACTTATACTAATTCAAAAGAATACTTACACAATACAACAGTTTAAAATATAAAAACACGAAAATAATTTCTAATTAAAGTTAAAATTATACCTAAGGTATTCCTGTATTGAATAAAAACAGTTTTCAGTCAATATTTGCCTAATTGTGGTAACAAAATTTTTTTCAGACAAGATTCTAATACTTTCTGGCAATACATTAAAAAAATTTATTGCCCAATATCCCAGTCCAGTTTGACACCTTCTCAGACGCCAGTATGCTGGTATCATGTTTTGTTTATGCCTGGTGTCATAACCATGCATCTCCTCATGACTTGTGTAGAGGTTGATATTTTTCTTTAAAAAACGAAGATTTTCCAAAATGTACTGTGATGGCACAGTGAGGATTCCAAGCCTTCTATAAGCCTGACGGCAGTCATCCCTAAAACCCAGACCTGCAAGAACTCTCAGAGCCTTTAGTTGTAAGTCAAACACCCGGTGTGTGTCAGCCGCATGACCCCAGGCAAGGATAGAATATGAAAGATGCGAGTGAAAAAGGGAGTGATAAGCAGTATGTAAGGTCTCTGGTGAGACGCACCTTGAAAGGTTTCTCAGAATAAACAGGCTTTTATTTAGTTTTCTACACACGTTGTTAATGTGTGAGCCCCATTGAAGTTTTGGGTCTAAGGAAACTCCCAAAAATCTAATCTCGCTAACACCCTCATTTAGATCACCCACATCTCTCATTGCGAAAATTACTTGGTTTGTCTTATTGTCGTTTAAAACCAACTTATTTGCAGCAAATCATTGCTCAGTTTTGTTCCGCGCGTGCTTACGAACAAATTTTTCAGTGTTAGAAGTCATAAATAAAATAAATAAATAAATATTTTATTGACGGACCAGGCCATTTTATAATAAATTCTGTAGGACAATCAAATTATAACAATATTATAAATACTATTAAAATTATACTACTAAATAACATTAAACACATTTATAATACTTAAACAAAAATAAAATAAACCAAGGCAATCATTAATGATCTCAGCAAGACAGCAAGACAGGCCCCAACAAGATTCTACATCGATACATCACTATAGAATATTCTCCTCCTCAATCGGGCTTTAACCTGAGTTATTGAATGTGAGAAGAAATCAATGTTATTGGCAAACTGGTTTGCATTTCTGCAAAACCTAGTTAGTGATGAGAACATTCCATAGTTCGTTCGATGAAACGGTACATGAAATAGGTTACCATCTCTAACCACTCTCTGTGGAACATTAAAATTAATCAAACTCAGCAAAGCAGGGCAGTCAATTTGACCATTGACAATCTTAAAAGAGTGCAGATATCCAAGAATACTCTCCTCGATTGAAGATCTGGGAGTTGTAAAGATTTCATTAGGTCACTGTAGTTCACCTCATCTATGGGGATCCCCAATTTAAATGCAACAAATCTTAAAAATTTTCTCTGCACTCTTTCCAAGGAGTCTATATGTATTCCGTAGTACGGAGACCACACCTGACAGGCATATTCCAATAAAGATCTTATATATGAGCAATACAATGTCTTAAAGCAGTTTACATCATTAAAACCCGTCAAAGTTCTCTTTACAAAACCAAGCATCTTGATTGCACGATTACAAATGTATTCGAGGTGAAAATTGAAACTCAGTGCACTGTCAAAGTATACACCAAGGTCCTTGATGTTGTTCACTGTTTCAAGAGTGTGACCACCAACATTATACTGAAATGTTATGATATTTTTCTTTTTATAAAATTGTATAACCTTGCATTTGTCTATATTTAATAAAATAATAAAAACAGTTGATTTTTTTACCCATCCTATTATAGATGCTAATTATGTTAATGTTTGTTTTAGGTTGACAGAATTTTAGATGTATATTTCCATAAAGACGGCACAAGAGACTTTCTAGTATCATGGAAAGGTTATCCTAAGTCCCAAAATACGTGGGAACCTGAACAAAACATGGACTGCAAAGATCTTATCAAGAAGTTTATGGCCAAAGTGGAGCAAGCTAGAAATTTTGAGGTAATTTGTGATTTTAACTATAAAAAAACGTTTTTAGTTTATTTTGATGGATTTCTGGACATATAATGTGTTGTTTTAGGCGGTTGAATCAAAATTAAGAGTAGTTCGAAAGCAGGTAAACAGATACTCAAACTCGATGTACGAACATGAAAGAAGATTGAGCAGAAGACATCGTGGTAAAGACAGGTAAGAGAATTTTATACCGGGTGGTGCATTGCCAGACTTGCTATAGAAATCTTATGGAAATTTTCATACCTTCAAGTATTAGCTTCCCTATTGATTTTACAACAAAATTGTATTGGACTATTTTAAAGAAGTTGATAAAATAAGCTTACACACTAAATTCCGTTATTTTCTATAAGCAAATTAAAAAGTTAAACTTTTATATTGAAAAAACTTCTGGATATTATCTTTTCATTTATTAAAATAAAAATTTGTAAAGATATTATGGTAACATTTAACTGTTTTTACTTTTTTAACACGCTTTTATTAGCTTGGGTTGTATGTATGTATGTATGTATGTAACGGAATCTTTAAGCTTAATTTTCACCAACTTCCAGCAATTCGATTTCTTTGAAACTTTGCACACGTATCAAGGACCCATGGCAATGCAATAATCTGCAAACAGTATCCCGTTATCCTGATTAGTATCGCCAGGATAAATAAATTCCTTTATAGATTTTCTGTAGGAGAGTAACAGAGAAGAGCTAGTGCGCGATCTGCGCATGCGTGCAGTTTCGGACGTACTCTCAGCATAAGGCTGACAGAAATTTGTTCGGAGTAGTTGCGTTCTGAAACCCCATGCAACAGTGAAGCTGTAAATGAAATGATTAGATTACGAAATAGTTCGTGAAACATTTCAATATCACATGTCCGCAGAAAACTAATTGATATATCGAACTAAAAAATGAAAAATAAATAATAGTTTAAAAAAACTAAAAAACACGCTTTTATATGCAACCGAACTAAAAATTTGAAAATAATTTTTCATAACAAAGAGTAGAGTCAAACAATGAATCATAATTATATACCTCAAAATATAATTATAATAAAATTTAAGATAATAACAGAATAATTCACTTCAGAATAAAAGCGTGGGGTGCTTAATATATTAATTAATTGTATAATTATTTCATTTGTAAATATCTATGAGGGAAAAGTTATGAAAAAATAGTAAAATGCACCTACGCTTTTTACTTTTAAGTGAATTATTCTGTTATTATCTTAAATTTTATTATAATTCTATTTTGAGGTATATAATTATGATTCATTGTTTGACCTTTTATTTCTGTAATACAAACTCTTTGTAATGAAAAATTATTTTCTAATTTTTAGTTCGGTTGCATATAAAAGCGTGTTTTTTAGTTTTTTAAACTATTATTTTATTTGTGAAAATATTTATTTTGGAAGATATTGCATAAAGAGGGATACATAACTATAGAGTTAACTACATATTGCATTTAGAAATGTTACTGGAAAACTAGGTTCTTCTGGATTTTTTGATGAGAAAGGTTCAATGCTTAGCGATGATTTTTCATGTGCAAGTGTATTTGCCATTGAATATCGAGAGAACCGGATGTGGTGGGAAAATATTTGATATGGCAACGCATAGAGAGGAGGAAATTTACTATGGATTTTAGCCCCTATTGCATTTAGGAATGTCACTGGAAAACTGAGATTTTTACATTTTTGTTGCAAGACCAATTTTGCGACGATTTTTTCATACGCGTGTGTCTTCACCGTCGAATATCGAGAGAACCGATGTCCTGGGAAAATATTTGATTCGCATATAGGGGGAATTACTATACCAGGTGACAACAAGAGCACTTTCCGGCTACCAATTTTTTATTTCTTTATTGATACAGATAAAACTTGGTAGGGGTTGTTGGACTAACAAAATTTTTAGGTACATATGATGAACTTTTACGACTTCCGGTTTCACCGGAAATGAATGGAATTTTGATTATTGAATGGGACACCCTGTATATTTTTTGTTTTTCGGATTTTCCAGATCATTTTTAGTCGGACAACAATATTTTTAAATCATGCTTTTACTAAAGGGTTCTAAACTTTATTATTTTTAGTTTTTTACCTTAGCTCAGAAACCCACAAAACACTACAACACTTTACTACATTTTCTTTTAAAAAACAACATTTATTATACAATATGAGCAATGCGTTTTGGTTCATCGGCCGGCAATAGAATAACAAAACAAGCACTATAATTCACGCCTGTTTACATGCTGCTATTTAGTGAGATTGTCTCTTCTTCACATTGCCTATGTGTTATATTATTTAACTGAACCTGTATAGGTAAATGATCTTTTTGATATTGAATGGCGTACGTCTTAATTCATCGTAGTTGCTATGAAAACAGAAACTAATAATATATGTTGTAAAAACAATTGGTTGTGTTCCGTTAAAAGTTTAAAAATAAAAACATTAGTTTGTGTTTATGTACCTCCGACTATGTCAAAAATAACTTTAGGTTAAAATTGGTATTACAAAAATTTTTATAATTTCAAATTTACCTTGAAATTATTTACATCATAGGAGATACACTTTTATTAACTTGGGTTGTAACTATCTATCTGGCTGCCTATGTAACGGAATCTTTGAGCCTAATTTTAACCAACTTCCAGCTATTCGATTTCTTTGAAACTTTGCACACGTATTAAGGACCCATGACAATGCAATAATCTGCAAACAGTATCCCTTTATCTTTTTTTTTTTTAATCGCCAGGAAAAAAATTCCATTATATTATAAAAACAACACCTAGGATGCCATCTGTTGGAAAAATTTCAAACTTTGCTATTAAATGAAGAAGAAATTTTTTAGTGGATTGCAAAAATGTTGGCAACGGTCCAAACATTGCCTGGATTGCCATCTGTTGGCAAAATTTGAAACTTTGCTACTTAATGAAGAAGAAATTTTTTAGTGAGTTGTAATCTTTTGCAAATTTTAAAATTTGCTACCATTGTCATTTCATAGGGGGCTGGTTATTTTCTTTTGCTGCTTAATTAAATAGTATGTTCTAATTTACTGTTATATTAAGAATTTTGTGCAATATAACGAACTAAAAATGAAAAATAATTAATAGTTTAAAAAACTAAAAAACACGCTTTTATATGCAACCGAACTAAAAATTAAAAATAATTTTTCATTAAAAAATATTTTCACTTCATAGTAAAAGCGTGGGTGCATTTTACTATTTTTTCATAACTTTTCCATCATAGATATTGGCAAATATAATAATTATAACATTTAATATATTAAGCACCCCACGCTTTTACTATGAAGTGAAAATATTTTTTTTTTAATGAAAAATTATTTTTTAATTTTTAGTTCGGTTGCATATAAAAGCGTGTTTTTTTAGTTTTTTTAAACTCGAAGTCTGGGTCTCAGTCAAATAACATAAATATTTTTACGACAAACGTTACACGTGTTTCGCCCTCTCGAGCATCATCAGACCTACAATAATAGAAAAACCTAATATATGCCAATAAAACAAATAAACTTAAATTACCCTTGAAACAAGTAAGACATTATCTAAAGACATGAATATAATATTGTAGGTCTGATGATGCTCGAGAGGGCGAAACACGTGTAACGTTTGTCTAAAAATATATGTTATTTGACTGAGACCCAGACTTCGAGTTTGTCTTATACTTTTACTTATCATATTAAGAGGTCTCTTTGAGAAAAATGGACGACTTTTTCCAATCTATCATTTACACATAAAAATAACTTTTCGTTAGTCTAACAACCCTACCAAGTATCTTCGGTATCAATAAAGAAATAAAAACATGGCAGCCGGAAAGTGATCTCGTTGTCACCCGGTGTATTTCACCCCATATTGCATTCAGAAATGTCCCTGGAAAATTGAGATTTTTGTCATTTTTGTTTGAAGACTGATTGCGACGATTATTTTTCCATGAGCAAGCATTTACTGTCATTTTGACCTACTACTTTAGAACCTATAACTTTTCTAATACAAATTAAAATAATAAAGCAAAAAATCTTATAATTAAATTATATTTTAAGTAATTTTATTCGTTCTTTTTCAGGGTCCATTACTTCGATGCAGAATAAAGCAGATAAATATTAATTTTAATTACATCATTTGATAAAATTATGTTTGAAATTGTCTGATTAATTATTTGATAGTATTGTTTAAGCACAGTATGTTGGCCTCATATACTTGGTTGTACCACAATGAAAGTATCAATAAGAGGGCTTTATTTTATGTCATTTAAGGGGTTAGGTGTATAAAAGTAAAAATATAGCATCATTAAATAAGGTTTCGACTTGACATCATAGAAATTGCATTTAAAGTTTTACACCCTGTTTACGTAAAGTAATACGTATTATTTGATTATTTCCACTGAGTCATCTATTCCTGGGACATATAATAATTATTTAGGCGTTGTAGCAGCTTCCAAAATATCTATTTGATGTTGTTTACGTAGCATGAGTCAATCATGACCGTAGAACCTGAGAACTGCGACGCTATTCTTGACCATTCGCATCTTTCAGGATCGCTCGCATCTTTGGAGACTTATCATAGGATGGGAGCGATCATGAAAGAGGCCAATGACCAAGAATAGGGGCCCCAGGTCGCTTGCAGCTGCTGCTAGCTTCCTGCTCTTAAACGTTTCAGAGCGCCCGAGAGCCCTTTGTTAATTGTCGAATAACTCTAAAGGTATTTGTCGGATTTATTTAATAATTTTTCAAAGGTTATTTCTAAGATAATATACCTTAAGAAAATGCAAACAAAGCTAAATCTATTTTTTTTTTTAACTGACTACTTCTAACCCCTTAACATACCATTGGTCACTCGTCCATCTATTAGGTATACTAGGCCTCTGCTAATCGACCCAAACTATTTTTCCTATTTCTTCAAAACTGGGATCACTCGGTACTATGTCACAAAACGGTGGCTTATACTCTTCCGCTATTCCATTGCTTATTGCCCTACTGCTCATTTTCCAATGAACCAAACCAAAAGAGTAAATATGTACGCGCCTGAAGGAACTAAAATGATCCATTCGAATTGTTTCATCTAGCACTTCAGGCGCCACATTAGACTGGGCCAAGAAAAGCAAATATATTTTTTCAAACTGTACTGTTAAAGTATTATTCATGGAAAAAAGATTCTAAAAAAAAAATTAATTCGAATATTAAAATGGGAAGCCTATTATGGAGAACCCTGTAGTTTTATTGAAAACGTAACTTTGTCTACCACCTTTAAAGAAATAGTGTTGGGTCTGGTGCAGTACAGAACTGTTAAAAAGATTATGAGTGTGACGATGTCGTCATCGGTAGCTTGCTAACCAGAATTAACCGAAATAGTTTGGTCGAAGTGATCATTTTATTTTAGGTTGCGTTTAAATAAGTTTATTACAAGTATAGTTACACAAGTTGAGAACGACTGGAGGGATTTATGGGAAAAACAATGTCAGAATATATACAGGGTGTGCCAGAATATGTGGTATGTGGTCAATCTCCCAAATTTATATGGAACACATGAAAATAATATGACCATTTTTTTAAATCATTTTTTTACAAAGCTTTTATAATACTCGGTATAATACAATAATTTTTTAATATGATAAATATTAGTTAAGACTCCTTAAAATGGTGGTGAAAAATTAAAGGAACTTTTCTTATTATTTTTACGTGTTTTATGTGAATCTGACAGATTGGCCACATAGTCTGGGACACCCATAGATATACGGGGATTATGTTACCAGCACAATTTCTAAAAATAGTGACATATGTTGTTATTCCCAGAAAATTCTTGTTTATTGTTTAAGCGGCAGCTTGGTTTTAATTAGGTTTTGTGATTAAAATTAGCTTTTTACTATTTGAATTTAGGTATGACTTTGGGTTTCCAAACATTACAAGTTAATATGTTGTTTTCTTTTCAACAAGATTTGTTTGGATAAAAAAATATACATATATTTATTTTGTTTAATATGGTTTTCAAAAAAGGCTGATGAGTGTAGAGCGTGGGTCTCCAATTTTTTTGAGGGACGGTCGACTTTGGGGTAGTTGCTCTAGATGTGATTACCTTTACTTTAGTAATATTAATTATAGTAAAACATTATAAAATTAATAAAATAAAGAAATAAGGTTCCTAAAGTCGACCCTCACCGAAAGTTTTATTTAGGCAAAAAGTTAAAACTATGATAGAAACTCTAAAGTTTGTCAAGTACTACTTATATCCTTTAAAATAAACACAGGTTTTTTTTTATAAATTAGTATTTTAAATATTAAGGTTACTTGGTTTTTAGCTTTTTGACCTCATGCATATATTAGAAAAAAATATTATTTTGTTTTTGCTGTTTAAAAAATGTTTAGTTTAAACATTGTAAAACTGTAAAAACTTTTCATATAAACAATTATAGAATAGGTATGTGTATTTCAGAACTATCCTAAATATTTTTAAACAAAAAGATGCATACATTTTGCTTTTTTATTCAATGTAACATTAATCACAATTACATGATGTAGGTTTTCCATAGATATCAAAATAATATCCGCTTAAAAATAAGAATTAAGCCTAACAAAATTAATGTTAAGTTATTGGAACTGCAATAGCATCGTTAATACGTGTTTTTTGGTAGTTTTTTCAAAAATAGAGATATTTTTGTTATTTTTATTCTTAAAATTTTATTTAGACTTTCAGAAGATTTATTTATTATAATAGATTATTGATGTATATGTGTTTGGTAGGTTTCAAGCATCCAATAAAATTACTTAAAAGTATTTGTTGTTTTTTATTGCATTAATTCCTTTTCTTTCTAAAAAAACAATTTAAAAATGCACCGCTTTCATTTTCTTCCATGCAAGTTTTTCAAACGGGAAAATGATAAGGCCACCTCTAGTAAGCTTATGCTTTAAATATATAATTGCGAGTATGTCTGGTTGCCTAGTAATAAACTCATATAAAGTTTGGATTGCAGCAAAGTCGGTCTATAAAGGGTCGCGACATTCGGCCATATTGCTTTGACGTATTATGACGTCACATCTCCCATTTTTCGGCCATGTTGTTCAGTGCCGGAGATATACAGTATATTGTATTAGTAGACAACCGTTTACACAACAGTTTTTAATTATTATTAAGTTGTAAATTCTTTTACTTTAAATAAAAAACATTTGGAATTACATCTTTTAACAAATATCACTTCCAAAACAATACAAAATGAAATGCGCAAATTCTAGACGCCACTGGATTGATCATTAGCTTTGATTTTACCCAGTCTTGCCAACTTTTCTCCGTGGAGTGCCCTTCCTTGCGTCCCCGACCTCGAACCGCCTAAAAGTTGAGGATGTGTCGCAACCTTATAAATATAAACGAACCTTGGGATTGCAGCACGATTAGTAAATAATTATTTTGATTTTTTTTAGTTTTAATGTATTTTCGTTTGTAGCTATAATCTATAATGTAATGTCTGCTAATTCGATACCATCAAAATTTCTTTAACTAGATGAGCATTTCTTTCATTATCTATGGACATCAAATGATACTAAGAATTACAAAAGAATCATTTATTTACACATAAATCTTAGAATAACATAAAAATTACAAATAGGACTTTGTTCCAAACGGAAATAACTCCGTACTTTGAGTCAGATCTTCTTCCTCACTACTTTCAACTTCAAAATCGAAAACAAACTCCTCTGCGCCTTTAGTTCTTTTATTTTGTACTTTTTTAGAAACTTTATCACTGTCAAAATCTTGAGATATATCAGCTTGCAAGCTCACATCTTCTTTTTCAGTTGTTACACCATTGCTAGATTCACCCTGAGTAGAATTCAGCGCCCCATCAGTATCAGACTTAATTTGGTCCCCTTGATTACTATTTAAGGGATCTTGCTTCCCAAAAATACTGGAAGATTTTAATCGTGAAAGGTATTTGAAGCTTTCTTGTTGTTTGTTCGAATCTTCATTTTGTTCCACCTCACTATCATCCAACATGAAGTTGTTAAATCTTTCTTGAATTATAGTGGACCCCAGTTCATCATAGTCTTGTTTTGTCACCAAGTTACTTTTAAAGTCGTGGGTCCGGAGAAGGGCATGACCTCCTTTCCAAGTATATGTAATGGGATCTTCAGGTTGGTATACATTGACTTGCCACACATCAGGGAGAAGAGAGCGCAGTTCTGCATATATCCTCTCTTTAAACCCTGGAAACTTACAGTTCCCCCAACTATCACTATATGTTTTGCAAGAGACTTTCTGGATTCTTTTGGGCAACTGTTTATAGACTTTACTGCAGCCTCCGCAATCCCCATGCTTTTCATTCCAATATCCGAAGGATGAAACAATATTTCTGGTACAACAAAGCGTTCGTTGTTCAACCTTAGAATTTGTAAGTTGTCTTCTAGCTCAGTTGGTTCTTGCTTGTTAGGTTCTTGAATATACCCTCGCCGAATGCTGTTGAAGTCAGGTAGAACATAGTTTCTTACAATACTATTTGTACTAAAAGGTTTTGAAGCTTCTGCAAGTTCTTTTTTAATGTCCAAAGAAACATAGCATGTGTCTTCTTTAACTTGATTTATAACATATGTTTCTTCCATGACATTATACTGTCTGTAGGAAATAATGTCTTTTAAATGATTGGTGAGGAGTTTACCACCGACATTCAGTCTCTTGCAAGCTCTCAAAAATTTGCTTCCCTTAACATAAGGTATGATATGTGTAAAACTGAATCCGCTATCAATGATCAAGCAAGCATCGTTTTTGGTCAACTTGTGGCTCTTAGCATAGTTTAAATACGCCAGATCCGTAGGGTTACACCTGAATAAAGAAGGAACTTCATATTCTTCAAAAATATCTCATCTATACAATCCTGAATCGACTTAAAGTTAAACATAGGTTGGGTTAGAATTACTGGGTTCTCTTCTATAGGGCAGACGTTTCTACTGAACACATGGTCCCAGACGGGCTTCTGTACTTCCCAGTGTGTAATGTACCCCTTTCACAAGGCAGTAAGAAGTAAAGACCTGAGCAGTCTCGACATTCTTCAACTTGTTGTCCTACGAAAAGCCTTTTTCGTTCAGACTTAGCTTTCATAATACAGTTAGGTATGATTTGAGCGTCTTCATCTTTAGAATAGCCAATTTTTATGGTGTAAGCTCCATTATCAACAATAAGAGCGTTCAAAGTAGGAGGTTTTGATACTTTGGGGGTTATTTCTTTGCTGCTACTACTGCTACTTCGTCTTTTGCTAGTGCGAGGCTTCGGGTGCCACTCCGACATCATAAACAATTATTGAAAAGATCTATTTACTACTTTAAATAGTTTTAATTTAATTAAATCGGTATTTTTAAAAATAAACAATTTTAACTCAACCTTACTTTTTAGTTAAGTTGTTTTGTTTTAAGGTTGCGACATTCGGCCATATTGCTTTGACGTGTTATGACGTCACATCTCCCATTTCTCCGCCATGTTGTTCAGTGCCGGAGATATACAGTTTATTGTATTAGTAGAACAACCGTTTACACAACAGTTTTTAATTATTATTAAGTTGTAAATTCTTTTACTTTAAATAAGAAACATTTGGAATTACATCTTTCAACAAATATCACTTCCAAAACAATGCAAAATAAAATGCGCAAATTCTAGACGCCGCTGGATTGATCATCAGCTTTGATTTTACCCAGTCTTGTCAACTTTTCTCCGTGGAGTTCCCCTTCTTACGTCCCCGACCACGAACCGCCTAAAAGAAGAGGATATGTCGCAACCTTATAAATATAAACTAACCTTGGTTTTGTTTTTATTTATGATGTTGGCAACTTTACAAAAACAAGAACACATCATATTAAAATTAAAAATTCGAGCATGTACCTCCTAGAAGCAGCTTTGTTATATGGCCGTGTAAAAGAAAGTAAGAAAATAATTCTATTACCTTTCTCTCTTGCTATGCGTAAATATCGTTCTATACAGGGTGTAAGCAGTGTAGAAGAGTTTTATTTTTGGTAATTTTCTAAAAACCTGCGGCAACTTCGATTTTGACGAAATTTGGTATACAGGGGTTTTTGGGGCGCTGATCATTTTGGCGGAAACGTTTTGTTTTTAAGATATTCATCATCAAAGTTCAAATTTGAACTAAGCTAATTTTACTATGTTCCCCTTCTTTTTGCACACAATTCTTGATTTAAAGCTAAAGTGACACAATATTTGATTTTCACCTTTTAAAAACCCGTTCTTTTACGTATTTTACATTATTTTTGCAATAAATTGCATAGCTATACTTTGAATCATTTCAATCCCAGTGTGCCATGAAGCCCTATATGTATGTATGGTTGCCACATTCTCCAGATGCTGAACACAACAATTGTAAAAAGGACACCAAACTACACTACAATATTCTAAAACACTTCTGGTTAGTTCTGGTTAGACTAGAGAGTTATACGAAGATTTAATGGCTGTAATATCACATATACTCGAACAAGTTCGTCGTAAAAATCCTAACATTTTAGTCGATTTTAAAATAAAATATGATTTTTAAAACTCAAATCACTACTAAAAATTATGCCAAAGTCGCTAAAACTATTTACAGTATCTAAAACATGACCCTTAATACTATAATTACTTTTAATAGGGTCTTTACATTTATAAAAACGCATAACTTTACATTTACTTACATTAATTTCAAAACCACTACCCTTACACCAATAGACCAAAGGATCCATATCCTATCCTTATCCGCACTTTTCACGGTATAAAACAATTTCAGATTATCCGCGTACATAAGACATTTACAGTTTTTAAATTACACATCTCATCGTTAAAAAATAGTAAAAACAAGACAGGGCCTAGGTGGGAACCCTGTGGTACACCCGACCTAACACTCACTTCACAGACAAAACGTTATTACCAATCTTAATACACTGTTTTTGATCGGCGAGGTAAGACTTGATCCATTTAATGTATTGACCTGCCACTTCCATTGCCCCTGCTTCTGTGTAAGCAGTCAATACCACACTTAATCGAAAGCCTTAGTCAGGTCGGTTAAACCACATCATTCGGAATTCCTCCTCTACTGTGTTGAGGAGGTGATCGTGAAAAACCCTAGGTTAGTTGCTGTAGATCGACCCCTAAAAATCCATGCTATTCCGGTGCAATACTCTGTTTGAAGCAAGAAAAAAGCTCATTGGTAATAATAGATTCAAAAACTTTCGGCATTACTCGGGGCACCAGCCGAGACTTCTTCCACAAAGCTAGAAACATTCCATAGGCGAAGGATTTCTGAAATATAATACAGAGTGGAGTAGCAAGTGACGTCTCGCAATTCTTCAAGAACACTGAAGGTATTCCATTAGGACCAGTACTTTTTGATACTCGCAGTTTACTGAGTTTGTCAAGAACTTTTTCAGTGGAAAATGTATGACATGACAAGTCCACACACTCAGGTCCATCCACGACTGGCATGACAATGTTGGATAGTCCTTATAGCTCTCCTCAAATTGCTCAACAAAAGCATCCGCAATATCTTCAGGGGTATTTATGTCTACATTTCTATGCTTCATTACCTTTGAGAAACCTTGATCTTTTTTAAGAGAGTTTACATAGGACCAAAACTATTTTGTATTGATGGGAATCATTAGTTTTGTGCTAGAAACAAAGTTGAGGTAGCTAATGTCAATCAGATATTTCAATCTGCGAAGAATTTTTGAGTAGTACAAGTAGTCTGTTCTTCTTTTAGATCTTTTGTATTTTTTGTAACCTTTGTTTTGGTCCCTTATTTTATCATAAAAAAATAAAACGATTTTGTTAAAAAAAAATGGCTTTATTCAAAAAATACTTTTCAAACGTTACAAATAATTAAAATTAAATACAACTCGCATATCACAATTTTTGTTAACATAAAGTAAGAAATGTTTAAATTTCATACCTGTACAATTATCATATCATCATTCTTTACACAAAAATAATCAACTTCCTTAGTGTCATCATCTAAAGGAATTTCGTAGTTATCTACGTTTTTACAAACTAACTCTGGTTGTTCTTCAAGTTTAAATAATTTTTGTACTAATATTTTTAGTTTTTGTACTGTCATAGATGGCGAGAGTTTCTTAACTATAGTTCGGTTTTCGTAAATTAACTTTAAAGATATAAGTGTGTTTTTAGTATGGTTGAGTCTAATACTTTTAGTTCATCTGCTTCTAGTTCCCCATATACTAAAATAATAATAGTGATAAAGCAAACACAGATAATAATATAGTGATAATAGGTTTGTTCCAGCAGGCTGTCAGAAATGTTTGCAACCGTTCGGATTCTACGCACGTCAAATTTGTCGTTCCAGCAGTGCCATGTTTCTAACATTATACAATTGTTTGTTGTTCCAGCAGGAGTTTTAAAATGTTGGAAACTGTTTGAAAACTTTGCAAACTTTCTTCAAACATTACTGACAATTTTTAACATAACCTTTCTTGTATTGACGTATAAGCAGTAGCACGTTGTTTATTTTTCGTTCCAACAGCAAACTATTGCCAACATTTCTGACTAATGTTTGTAACAATTTCTGCGTTTTACGATTGTTGCTAACATGTTTCCAACATTCTGCTGGAACAAACCTAATGCAAACACAGTTATTGACAACAATCTTTATTTTTTATGGAAAACTCGCAAATCGTATATCTTACGATTTTACCCACACATTCTTAAAAAAATAAAATAAATTCCCTAAAAATAGCTCTCTTTGTAAATTGTCGTCAAATAAGCCGTTTTCATGTAATGGGGCTTTAAACATTGAACTATTATTTCAATTTTCTTTATTGACTTTGGATTTTTGTTAGATCTACAAATAACAGTATTTAAAATAAATCTAATATATTTTTTAAAGGAAATTTGGTGCGCTACAAAAAGGTCTCTAAACATTTTTCAAAAAACTTTCTCCTTCAAAAGTAATTGGACGTTGAAATTACTTTTGGATTCAACTTCCACGTCGAATAACTTTAGAAGAAGTTAAGTTTTTGAAAAATGTTAAGAGACCTTTTTGTAGCACATAATTATTTTTTTTAATGTGTATTGGGTTTATTCAAATATTGGTATTGGTAGTAATTACAAAAATCCAAACTCCAGAAACAAAATGGAAAAAATAGTTCAATGTTCAAAGCCCGGAACACATGAAAACGGCTTATTTGACGACAGTTTACGAAGAGAGTTTTTATAGGGAATTTTATTCCCTTCAAGAATGTGTGTTTTACTTGTTATTATTAATATTAAGGGCTCTAACTTTAACAATATATTTTTTTTCATTATGAATGGTAATTTCATATTATCATTTAAACAAAAATATTTGTATATTTTTGGCCTAGTCTAATACACCTTCACTGAAATTTCCTCAGCTCCCACAAAGTCCCCAGAATAAATACTTATCCCTAAAAATGGCAGTTTATGCATGCATTGGCAACATTGTCATTATAGAAGCAACTAAGCACGAAACCCACCGCATTATTATGCAATAATTAAATGCTTTTATTTTTAATAAACCACAAATTTGCAGGAAATTAAACAGGAATTTTATGAAAGATGAAATGTAACACAAACAAGTTGTAATGAGTTGGCCATATTGAAAATGATCTTCAAGCCAATGTTGCCAATAGTTTATTTGTCACTAGTTAATAGGGTTGCCAAATGTGCTGCAGAAAAAAACGGACATAAAAAAATTAATTAATTTTTAAATTCGGTAAAAGAGCTATTTATATTGATGGGTTTTTGACAAAACATCGTAAGCGACATTTTTCAAATTTTACAGAAAACGCACATGAGTGCACAGCTTTATTTTAGTTTTCGGTTTTTGTTAAAAATAACGCAATAAGAAGAAAAAGCGATTTCCGTAAAATTGACGAAAGTCGCTTACGATGTTTTATCAGTGGCGTCGTTTCTAAGGATACCTTAACCAATATTTTTGACAGATAAATGTATGCCACTGACTTTTAAGCAAGCAGTGCCGGACAAACTTTTTTTAAATGAAGCGAACCATAAATTTTGCGCTCTTTTGGATTTGGATTATATAACACAGGAAATCAATTCAGATTTAAGGGCAAAAAAATTAAAGAGCAAAAATAGGACCTAACCTTTAAAAAGGGGCCCTTTTCCAGTTATATTTACACCCTTTTTTCCGTTAATCTGTGCTTTTTACGCAGGGCTTGTCATTCATAAAACTGCTGAAAAAAAGTAAAGAGCAAAAAAAGGCTTCTAAACATAGCCCATACCGGTACTTTCTACTTTCTTGTCACCCTATTTTTGCGCCCCCTATTCCCAGCGCTGAAGCGGTCGCGCAAGTAATAACAAATTATTTTACATATTTACAAAGGTGGGTTTCTTTGATTGGCGATGATTATTAACACTTGGAAACTTTAATTGTAGTCCGTGTGGTGTCGCACTATAAACAAAATAACATTTTTCTTTAATTATGACATTTTTTTATCCAAGTCCTACAAAAACCGGACATTCTGTCCGGTTTGCTAAAATTTTTCCTTCGGACCGACATAAAAAAACCGGAATGTTCGGTCGATAACCGGACATCTGGCAACCCTACTAGTTAAAATTAAGTAACTAAATACATATTAGTCAATGACATGCATAATGGACCGGCCCCGACGTATTGCTGCTGTGAATTTATTTGCGGTCAACGAAAGAGAGAGAGGTCCGAGAGAAAGATAAAGCTAATTACGGCAAGAAAGCCTGGCAAGTAATGGAATTTAAATGGGAATATGGGGTTTTTAAGAACATTGTGCTTATTTGTTGAACTTTTTCGACTTTTTAAAAATAGATTAATGAATTTTTAGTATATTATATACATATTTTTTATTACATAATTCTTGTTTAAGTTATTTTTGTTACTATTCTTGGGTGTTTTTTATTAGATACCGCTTACTTCAATCTTTAATTAATTTCTTTTATACATTAAAATACATTCGTTTATCCATTGTTTAATGTAGTTTTTATAATTTAAACGTATATTTTGCGTTAAAGTAGCTATAAAAAATAAAGAATTAAACAAACATTTTTAGAGTTTTTATTAAAGTTTTTTTTTAGTATATGCGGTTTTTTTATTTATTTAACTTATATCACCAGTAAATAATAAATATTAAATTTTATCTACTTAAACATAACAATGAAAATATTATCTAAACAATGTGCCTTTTTGTGGTGCCTACCTGTGAAATTTCGTTGTGTCGCCTTTTTTCCACCTTGCAGTGCAATTTATAGCTGCACATTAGTGAACCATATTAAACAACAACTATAGTCAAAAATTTTGATCACAATTTACTTTAGAACACAAGAAATCACTTTTAAATTCAACTGCTTTCTAACGGTAAACTTATATAAATGCACGTTTTTGCCGTAATTAGCTCCATCTCTCTCACACTGCTCTGGAATCAACGAGCGATCGCGAGGCCCGGTCCATTATGTTATGTCTTTGATATTAGTGCATGTATGATTGGCTGTCTTATTTTATAGGGTTAATTTAATTAGATTCAAGCTGTGACTAAATATATAAGGGAAAAATGTATCAGTATAAAAAATATGCCATCTTTTACTGAAATATCAGACTTACATTCTATGAGATCCAAGTAACGATTATGTTCCTTTAAAAACTTGAATCGTTCCGGTGTATTTTTGACTCTCAACCACTCCAAGCCGTACTTTTTGAGATAGTCATACTCCGAACCTCTTCTATCCTCGTCTTTAAATATTCTACCATTGTATATCTGTAAAGAGATTATTAAAATAAAAAATAGGTCCGAAACTGTTGCCAAATGTAGTTTTCTTTTTCGCAGGAATAAGCTTATAAGTGAATCTTGATACTTTAGTAAAACCCCATAAAAAGTGACATGTTACCACAAACCTAATAAAGTAACTAGTATGCAATAATATTTAGTGACTTTAATTTTAAGATGTTAATTAAAAAAAATTCCAAGAAACTAAAAATCTACCACAAACCAAAGTCGGTCTATACAGGGTCGCGACATTCGGCCATATTGCTTTGACGTCTGATGACGTCACACCTCCCATTTTTCGGCCATGTTGTTCAGTGCTGGAGATATACAGTTTTTGTATTATTAGAACAACCGTTAACACAACAGTTTTTAATTATTATAAGGTTGTAAATTTTCACTTGGTTGTAAATTTTTTCACTTATATTCTCTTGACAATGTTGCTAATCGTTTATTTGTCACTAGTTAAATAAATAAAGTTACTAAATACTAGTTCATGCATAATCAGCTGTTTTATCTTAGAAGATTAAATAGGAAGTAGTTTTTCTAGTTATTTTACAGGGACTATGGTAAAACTACATTAAAAATTTGAATGTTACCTTTAGATTGCCAATTTTAGCTATAACTATCTGGCCAGCAGTATCTTCCTTTTCAGTACTTAAAATAGGATTATTCCTAACTCTCAACTCCTCCAAACTAGGTAATCTATTAAGTTCACTTATAGATATCCACTAAAAAACAAAATTGTGTTAGCTAACTTTTAGTTACAGGAAAAAGAATAGAAAAGAAGGGTAGTTGCGCCTGACTAGTTAAAAATAATATTTTAAGAGTTTTGTGGGGATGCCTACTATAATAAAAAAGAATACTTACATCATTTATACAGTTACTACTGATACACAATTTGGTTAGGTTTTTAAAATAATCAATTTTTTTCTGTTCAGTTTGAAAATCGATTTTTTCCAAGCCGATTCCACCTATAGTTAAATTCTCTAAATTTTCTATATTTCTTAATTTTAAAATTTCATTCCAATCTTTAATTTCATTCTCTTCCAGGTCCAAAATTTTTAAATTTTTAAAGTTATTTTCTTCTTCCGTTGTCAAATCTGTTATATTATTATTGTTTGCTCTTAATTCTCTAATATTTGGAAATATTTTGGACAGTTTTTGATATCTTCCCATGTTAAGTTCATATTTCCACAGACAAAAATTTCTATATTGGGAAATACATGTGAACATTCTTCAGGAAAACTTAAATTATTTTCACTAAAAAAAAAATCAGGTAATTATTTCATATATGGTTTTCTCTAGATCCTTAGAAACATTGTATTGTGACTTACATGTTATCTATTAGTTGTCTTTAATAATAATATGAAAGCCCAGTTATGAATTATTTGATATTTTTGCTTTAAATGACAATATTTTGACATTGGCAACACCGAATTTTAATTAATGTGAGTTTGTATTATATTAATAAGTATTTTTAATTGAAGACATATTTTTTTATAATAGATGGTCGGTGTTTTTTTGTTAAGGTTAAAACCGGCTGTCCATGAGAGCGGTTTTCCGCTCGCGGATGTTAATTCAGCGTTGTGATTGGTTAGTGCAAATTTAAAATGCTTTTCCCGCCAATCACAACGCTGAATTATCTTACGCGAGTGGAAAACCGCTCTCATGGACAGCCGGCCTAATTCTATTCTATACTATTTCTATTTTTTTTTCTTGTTTTTGGTCCCTTCAGGTCCAATCCACCACTCTCCCCCTTCCGGACTATGCTTTCCAGGGCTTCGTCGGCGGAAAATCTGGATAATCGAGCTCGTAGCTCCCAGAAATTCCAAAAATAAAACATATAATTCAACAATCGATGCAATGCATAAATTGTCGGCTGTCAAACCAAGATCTTCTACTGGTGTTACGTATAAACTTCACTTTCACTACTGACAGTTCCCATGGCACGCCCATCGATTACCTGCCATTTGAGAAATACCTCGTGTTCACCACCAAACAGGATACCATCAGCTTATAGGAATCTTCACTCACAGCGCTTAGATCCAGAAGAAAGATGCCGTCAATTTAGCGTGAATCTTTCCTTGATCCCCGAAGGTAAAAAACGTTCGTACACCTCTAGCCGCCATCGCCACTCCGGGAAGCATTTAAACATTCCACTATAGGATTCGGAACCCGTCTTACTCCTGATTGGTCAAGTTCATTATGGCGCCACATTTATCGAAATGCGCAGTGCCGAAAGCCGTAGTACAATGTGCGAGCGGTGCTGAAATTTAGAGTTGATTGTTGGAATACTGCGTATGATGCATTTTGTTTTTTATTCTTTTCATTCCTAATTTAGCTTTTCTATATAAACAAATATAGTAATATTTAGAGCTTCTATTCAGCTATTAATTAAAATTTATTATTAATTATTGTATTACCTACTTTAGAATGGAGGAGTTAATTAAAGTTGATAATTTTCTTTATCGGGCTAAGTTCAAAAAAGAAGGGGAGCTAACTCGGTGGTTAATATTTTCCAACATTCCGCTCTGTATTTCAGCACCGCCTGAACATTGTACTACGGTTTTCGGCACCACACATATCAATAAATAGGACGCCATTATTATATTTTAAATTTGACCAATTAGGAGTTCCCACTGTCCGGAGGTCAAACAAAGAGTCAGCCGGCTTAATTCTGGTTATGTTTGCTTAGTAATAAACCAGCGCGCCTAAGTGCGCATGCTTCATGTTAAAGCCGATGTTGCCAAGTACTCTCCAGATTTTACCTAATAAAATTGTCGTTTTGCTTGTTTGCTTGGGTTGGGACCACATAGGAATGTTGGGATGGCTTTAGTACTAGGCAATCGCCAGAAATTGTCGTTTCCTTAAAGTTGCTTTTTATTTTATGGTTATGAATTAGGCAAATATATGGTTTACACAAATTTGTTTGTGATCTTGAAGTATAGTAACTCATTTTATCAATTTTACCAGTCTACAGGGTGTCATTTAATTGATGGTTAAAAATACAGGGTATGATTCCTTACCTTATTTTAGGAAAAAAGTTCATAAAAATTTTAAGAAAAAAACTGTTGTAGATTTTTTCATGAAATTTGGCACAAACCTTCTAAGCACCAATAGGATTTATATAACATAGAGCATTTTTAAATATTTCAACCCGTGGCATCTGTAAATTTTTCGAAAATAAAATAATGGTTCATAGGAACTTTTCTTCCTAAAATAAGCCAAGGAATCATACCCTGTATAAACCACTAATGTGTTTTTTCATCATTAAAAAGAGTTACAAGTTTTTCAATTTAATAAAAATAAATCATTTTCCCTCATTTAATATTGTTTGAATCAAGTTATATTACTTACCTCACTGTTAGGAAATATAATTCATCCAATTGTGAACATACATGAAAAACTTGTTCCCATGATGTCAACAAGTTTTTAGATAAGTCAAGCTCTCTTATATTTGGGAAAAACGTTTTTAATTCATATGGCTCGCCTATGGTGCTTACATTTTGAAGCCTTACACTAACTATGGTAAGAGATTCAAAGTTACTAAAAAAATATTAAATAACTGATATTTTTACATACTTCTTGAGGTAACAACGTTAGGAAAACAAGAATTTTAGGTTGGCTGATTTTTTTATATGTTGTTTTCTCTCTCTCTCTTTTTTTTCTTGGTTTTGGTCCCTTCAGGTCCAATCCACCACTCTCCCCCTTCCGGACTATGCTTTCCAGGGCTTCGTCGGCGGAAAATCTGGATAATCAAGCTTGTAGCTCCCACAAATTCCAAAAAGAAAACAAAATAATTGTACAATCGATGCAATGCATAAATTGTCGGCTGTCAAACCAAGACCTGCTACTGGTGTTACGTATAACCTTCACTTTCACTACTGACAGTTCCCATGGCACGCCCATCTATTTCCCGCCATTTGAGAAATACCTCGTGTTCACCACCAAACAGGATACCATCAGCTTATAGGAATCTTCGCTCACAGCGCTTAGATCCAGAAGAAAGATGCCGTCAATTTAGCGTGAATCTTTCCTTGATCCCCGAAGGTTAAAAACGTTCGTAAAGCACCTCTAACCGCCACTCTGGGAAGAACTTTGTAGTCCTCTACGCACGTCTGCACTGCCCGGAGGTCAAACAAAAAGTGGGATATGTTGGTCTCCCTCCTGTTTCAGGTAGATCCTGCGCTGTCAGGCTGGGGGTAGCGGTGGCGTTGACGCCCAGCAGTGACCTTGACATTTAGAGCTGTCACTGATATGTCAAAAAATGCAGACCTTGATTTATTTATTTATTTATTTATTTATTTATTTGTTCTACAGTTGCTACAATAACTAACCATTTACAGAACAATACATAACATGATATTATGCAAACCTAACCTAAGAGAAAAAAAAATCAAATGTAAATACATTATATACACTTGGTTTACACATAAACATAGGTACCTTACAAAGAGCATCACTCATCCGGAGTGAATAAAATTAATTTTAATTTAGCTTTAAATTGACTCTTCGATAGATTAAATATATCTATGCTCTGGCAGTGTCGATCATGCAGTTGTTGCATTCTATATAATGGGGCACTTAAAGCTAGATTTGATCTTGCCCTTCTACAGTAAAATGTCTCATAACATCTTCTATTTAATCTTGGTACTCTATAGTTTAGGTTATTTACCATATATGTATTATCAACTAAATTGTGAATAAGCCCATGTAAATGAAGAAGACTTATAAAAATACGCTTTTTTCCAAAGAAGGAACATTATAATAATTTCTTAAAAATTCCCGAGCATTGTATAGATATGTACCTGTTTCCCGAAAGTATTTGCATTTTAAATAGCGACTTTGTACCGTTTCTAATGAATATTTGTATTTACTGTAGAAAGGGGACCAAACTAGAGCACAATATTCTAATTTAGAGCATACAAGGGAGTTGTAAAGCAAGTCTATAGCTGCAAATGACTTAAACAAACGGGTATTTCGAATAATGTATCCCAACATTCGATTTGCACTCTTAATTTGTGACAATATGTGCTCAACAAAACTTAATTTACAATCATAAGTAACACCAAGATCCCGCACACTAGTTTTCCGATTAATCACCACGGAGTCAATATCATAATCAATGTTCAGAACATTTATATTTCGCGTATATGTCATAATACAGCACTTTGATACATTAATACACAATTTATTTAATTTACACCAGCTACTAATTCTATTTATATCATCCTGCAACAATTGGCCATCCTCAGGTGATTGTATACCTCTATAAACTTTAAGATCATCAGCATACAATAGCACCTCTGAACTATGTACTTGTTTCACAACGTCATTAAAAAAGAGCAAAAATAATAAAGGTCCAAGATTACTACCTTGAGGTACTCCAGAGGTGCTTATATATGGATCAGAGCGAAAACCATTTACTACAACATATTGCTCTCGATCAGTTAAATAATTCTCTAAAAAACGTATAAATTTGTCTGTTAACCCGTAGCATTTAAGCTTTGACAGTAATCGCCTATGGCACAAGGTATCAAAAGCCTTAGCAATGTCTGTGTAAACCACATCAACCTGAATCCTGCAGTCAAGGCGCTCACTAATGTACTGGGTTATATTTGAGAGATTGGTAGTTACTGATCTTTTATCTACAAAACCATGTTGACAGGATGAGATAGAACCTTTCAATGAATTAATAATTATGTTATGCAGTATATACTCCAAGGCCTTTACTGGTACACAGAGAATTGAAATAGCCCTATAGTTTTTAATATTTGACCGATCTCCAGTTTTAAATATGGGACAGATTTTTGAAGTTTTCCAAATTTTAGGTAGTCTTTGTGTGTTAATACAAATATTAAAAATATGCCTTAAAGGAGCAGAGAGAAATTTCACAAGACCTCTAAAAACATAGGCAGGAATTTCATCCGGACCAGAAGAATTCTTTTTATAGATCTTAAGGCCTCAACAACACTCGGCTCATCTACAGGATCCAGCCCAATGGTAGAATTGCTATAACATTGGCGAGAATAATACTCATTAAAAAAGTTAATATCTAAATCCGACTCAACATGAACTGACCTAAAGTACCTTGCAAAAGCATTAGCCACATCTTGTCCGTTTCTAAAAGTGTCATTATCAAGTGTCATGGTAGAAGGAATATTACTGACATTTCCTTTTTTAGAGTTTACAAAGGTCCAAAAGTTTTTAGGATCGTTTAAAATATCCTTTTCGCAATTATATAAATATTGCTTGTAAGCAAGTTTTATTTTCTTCTTAATTAGTTTTCTTAGTTTTAGAAATTTAATGTAAAATCTTTTTTCTTGTATCTAATGAACATACTTCTACTATGATTCTTGTCGCGTAAGAGTTTTTTAATTTCAGCATTATACCACATCGGATATTTATTACTACATACACCCCTAGGGACACATTTTCTTAGTATACCAAACAAGATGCCGTAAAAGGCAGAAACGGCATATTCAAGGTCGCTGCTATGCAGGACTGATGTCCAGTCTACATTTTGAATCAGTACATACATACTAAGAAAGTCTGCCTTTTTAAAATTCCAAAATTCACTTTTTTTAAGCGGACACAATCTATTATTACAACTCAACTGATCAATACAGATATTCAAACTTGGATGATAGTCTTCCTCTGGAATAAGAGGAAAGGGTTCTCTTTCTATTGTACATTTCTCAATATTGGACAAAACTAAGTCAAGAGTTACATTTTTGTTATTTTTAATATGATTGTGCTGCTTAAGATAGAAAAACTCCAAAGACCCCATAAATTCCTTATAACTTAAATTTATTATTGGCATATTGAAATCACCTGCCATAAGTACTTTTGAGGAATACATGAAGTCTTGAGATTCAAGGGTTTTAAGTAATTCTACTGACAAATCATAACTTACAACTGGGGGTAGGTATACAACCAACAAATGTATGCAGCTAAAGTCACTATTAACCTTTACGCACTTTATTTCAATATTTCGATTACTAATTTGAAGTGGAATTTCTACCGAACGAAATTTCCTATTCACAGCCACAAGCACACCGCCGCCTTTACTCTTCTCAGTAAATTGGCAGTCTCTATCACTTCTGTATACAGCGTAGTTATCACCAAACAGTTCTCTATCACCGACATCTTCCGTCAACCATGTTTCAGTCAACAATATTATGTCCTGCTCCGCTTCAAGCATGTTCAAATAAAATTTAGAAAGTTTAGTATTAAGTCCCCGCACGTTTTGGTAATATATAGTCCATAATTTTTGCTCTTTTAAAGTGGTAATGTTTGCTGATTCTATATGATGAGAATGAAGCACATTTACTGAACATTCCTTCATTACGATGTTGCCCTGAGCTGAAAAGGAACTGGAAAATTTCGCTTCTGAAACTTCTCCATGTGAATATCCGTCAGCGCCCAAAATATCTCATCATCAGTAAAACGATACTTGGGCCGTGACAATATGTCAATTTTTTCTACAGGCTTACTTATTGCATGTGGAGGAGGGTAATCCTTGGGAAAAGTGGAAGATGGAATCGGGTTCCAATTATCATTCTTCCCCAAAAGATTATTTATTCTTTGATCAAATGATATATCATCAGAAGTGTTATTTTTGCAGGTGTTTACAAAACTGTTACAGGCCAACATGTTTATAAAGTTATCACAGATTAGCTTTGCTAATCGAATTCTACTATATTGGGGCAAGTAATACCTTTTCCTGCCCGTTCCTTCCATTAAAGAATCCAATGTAAAAAATGATATAGAATAATCAGTCGTTAAGGTATACTTCTTAATCCAAAGGTTAAACTGATAAATTAACTGGTTATGATACGTTCTACCAGCAGAATAAGCTGGTCCGAAAATGATTACATTGGTGTGCTCAAACAACTTGCCAACCTTTTCCAAAAAATCTGAATGGCATAATCTTCCTTTTACAACATTTTGGGATCCAGTAAAAACAACAACAAAATCCTGTTTTGTGAAATTTTCACTTAGTTTATAATAGCTGTTAATAATATCCTCAAAATAAGCCTCTTCCAGATATTGACAATTTATATCCAGCTTAGCAACTGAATTTGCTTTTATATGCTTTGATACACCTACTACATCAGACCTATTACCTATAATCAGTATTTGTACATTACTGTCACAACGTTTTTCTTTTATGGTGCTCCCAACGTCGTCAAGACACACCACAGATGAACAGCTGTTATTTTTTGGCAAGTGGTAGTTGTCATTTAACTCCTTAGATTGTATGGGCGACCTGCAATGTGGATGATTTCCTGTATCATGATCTGACCCATTTTCCAACAAATTGATTGAATTGGAATTAAGCGAATCCGTTTGAGTTTGTACACTCTGTATGCAACTTTCTACCTGAGTCTCCTTATCCTCAAACACTACTGGATCTGTCTGGCAAGCTACATGCGAATATACAATTTGGGTGCCAGTAATTTTGTTCTTAAGTGATTTTATTTTCCTTTTAAGTTCAGTTGTGTCCTTGTCCTTTTGTTGTAACTCATGATTAAGGCGAGCAATGATTTTTCTTAAATCATCAACTCCATCATCACCTGTACCCACAGCTTTCGAAGCACATTCCTCTGTACACCAAATAAGGTTTCTATCAATCACAGTAAATTTATTGGTCCTCATAGTGCAGCTAGGATGAAAAATATTTTTGCAAGCTACACAAACCCAACTGTTTTGCTTTTTTAGCACAACACTTGAACAATGTCGCCATACTTTTAAATTAGTAAATTATTTATAATAATAATTGTGTATCCGTGAAAACAATGAGTGAGCAAAATCGACTACACTAAATTCAGAATATTCACGTGGTCCGAAATGTAGGTGTGGCCGGCAAAATCTCCTACACTAATTTGAAGAATTTGGTATGAAATGATATGATCTACAATGGCATTTTAATGTTATTATTTTTTTTTTATTTATTTATTGATAAATGGCTTACAGTTTTTTAAGATCCTGATTTATATAGAATAGTAACAGATATTACGGTTTTTATTGTTTTTAAGTGTGTTGCTGTTTATATAGATTTTTTATTTTTGCACTACCGGATTTCGCGTTTGTTTTTGATACTGTTGGAAATTAGTTAAAATAAATACTGTTAATTTATAAAACATTTTGACACAATTTTTTTACTTTTATATCCATTTATTTATTTCATTACAATAACACAGGTCAACATTCATC
>JACEGR010006570.1:0-59171 GCA_014170235.1 Listronotus bonariensis
ACCTCGGTATGTAATGTACTAATAATAATCATGTTATCACTTCAAAACGGTTGGCGATACCTACTATTCGAAACGTCGTGTATCAGTTAAAAATAAAGGCAATGGGAGTCCAAGAAAGAAATATTATTAAAACATGTTATCGTTAGCATATCTAACTGAAATAACGTCTTTATAGACCTGAAGGTAGGGGTCAAAAATGTGATGGTCCCGAAAAAGATATCAAACTTGTAATGCTCAACAATGCCTGAATGTTCCTAGATTAACCATTAGAGAATTTGCTGAACAAATCTGCACTCGGGCAAAAGAAGTGGATAAAGACTTGACTGGCTCTGGAATGCAAAAGATTAGTTCAGATCGTAAGTACTGACAACATTAACACAACATAGATTACTTTTGTTAAAGCAAAACTGCTGAACCTTTTTTCATAGAGTAGCTGTTAAAACTTTAAAAATCTAAATAAACCTTAGTCCAGTAAAATAAAAACTTGCATGGATTAATCAATATCCTTTTTTAGCTGAAGAAGCTTGCGTTGTATGGTGTCAGAAGAAAAATGGTGGCACTAAGAGCAGAGGTTGACCTTTCCAGACGGCACTGCGTGTCAAAACAAGAAGAAATCGATATGGTAAGAAAGTATATTGTGAACACCCTGTATAGAGGGTATATGGGTTTTATTAAACTGTTGTAATTTTCAGAAAAAAGTCAAGGTTTTTAATCAATCAAAACAATTATTTTGTGGATAAAAGACTAGTTGCAGATATTTTTTTTTGTGGAAAAAATGTTTAATTTTAGTTAAAACTATTTTTTGATGGTTATAAAATTTTGTTAAACGCTAAGATTATTTACGATAATTAAATCATTAGGTAAAATATTTTTACGTTAGGTAAATATTTGTAAGTCATATGGAAGTATCGTTTTCGGTAAAATTTCTAAATGCTTTAAAGGGTTTAAAGTAAATTTGTCTGATTTCTTATAGCGGTGTCGGTCCAACGCTTTTAGGGAGGGGGTATATGTGAACACCCTGTATAGAGGGTATATTGGTTTTATTAATTTTAATATTTATTTATTTATTTTGGCATTGAAAAAATCACATCCAAAAAAAAAATTAAAACAAATAATCGAAAATATATTGCAAATTGTCATTAAACAATAACAGAGTCCAGGTCATATTATTTTATTTAGGGTTAAGAACGTGCTAAGTCACTAAAATACTGAGTTTACCTTTGTATATATACATATGAAGAGAAAGAAATTAGAAAAATATTAGATAAGAACTAGGTAGAAGTGAAGTCAAGAAAAAGTTAAAGTTTTAGTTAAGCCCCGTACGGGCTACCCCTAGTGGGGGTATGCCCATACTAATTTAGTTTTGTGCGTTTGATGTGAGTTCGCAGTATTCGTTTGGACGTGTTGGAGTGTTGTTGCATGAAACAATAAAAACGAAGTTAAAATGTGAAAACGGAAAAAATACTTCAAATAATTGAATGAAAATCAATTTAATAAAACCGTTTCTTTTATCAAATAGCTGAAGTTTCTTCCAGCGACGACATCTTTGGGTTTACCAGTTTTTTTACCGAGTAATATGTTTAAATAAAAAATATCTTGTATTGTAACCTTTTTGGTCTACAAGTTTGTTTCAAATGCGGATAAGCCTATTTGCAGAGGAGATTGCAGTAAAGACATTAAGATCCTTTGTTGCATTGCATGTTACGTTGCATGGTTCACATAACGGACGGTCGGTTTACTTGAATAACATTTTGTTTTGCATTTTTCTTATGCGAATTTGGTCTATGGTAAAGTGGCATTTTCGGTTAGAAATTACAGTTCTGCATCCCGCAATGACGGAGTTGTATATTCCATTCGCTAAGAATATTTGATTAAAAATGTAACAAATATATCATTTGCAGGTAGAGCTAGTTATTGTATCAATGGCCGATGTGAAGACTTTGTATGTGATCCATTTGAAGAAGCTGTGTTTACACAAATGCCGGATGTATGTCCTGTTGACAGGGATAGTAATGAAATAACTTGGAGAACAGGTATATTTTTCTTTGTATTGTATATTTTTGTTCTACGCTTACTTAACATAATTTAAATAATATCTCTTTCAATCAACATATTTTTTTTATAACAAGAAAGTTTATTTGGGTTCACTATATTTTTCTCTTATGTATTTATTTTTTGGTGCTAGGCGTTCATGATTTATTTTAAATATTTGTAGGTTTAAGAAGAAGAGAGGGGGCAATAAGATGGAAAAGTGCAAGTGGATGCCACTACAATTGTATTTCTCCTGGATCTGGGATTAGACTAGTCATGAATAAAAAGTTAGGAAAAAGTAGCATTCAATTATGTCTTCCAGATCAACTAGTAAGTAAAAAAATTGGTTAAAATAAACTTGAATGTAGCAATAAATAATATAAAAACACCATATTTTATTTATTTTAGGGATGTGGCAAAGTTAAAAATGCATTTCAACATGCATCTATGATTTGCACAAAGTACAAAGACAGAGTTCGGCGGCTTTCAGGTTTAGGAATGCAAATTTCACCCTCACTAGGTAAGATATAATTAAATCAACCTATACACGTTGTGCCACTTCCAAAGTTTAATGGGCAATTTCTACCAATGCGTCGAATAGAGACGGTGCAAAGCAACAATAAAGCGAGAGCGATGTGTCATCTCATCACATCACATTACATGCAAACATTCTTTGTCTAATCTCTATTTATGAGTGATCAATACGCTAAAACTCAATTGAAACCATTGATCTGACACGACATGTATAGACTTAATACCTAAGAAATACCAAACCATGGTGTGTGAGTACGAATAGAAGTAAGAAATTAAATTATATTGCGCCGCGCTCGTTGCTGCTCCGGTGGAGTCAACACAGTCGATCACCTGAGTTAAGCATTGTGGAGTGCGGCCATAACTTGGATAGGTGACCGCCGCGCCGGCGCGCAACACGGTGTTCTGCTCGGGTCTCAGCGGACGGACCGAGCAGCCACCATCCTAGTTATGGAATGAATGGCGTGTGAATGGAAAGGAATAGGGTCAAGGCACAATAAGCCTCTAGGCTGCAGCGTACCACCTAGGGGCGGTGGTCGCACTTAGGTGGAAAAGACCCGAAAGGACGAAAAAATACATTTGAAAGATAGAAAATACGAAAAACGGATCCACATTTTAAATGCTTTAAGGAATATCATACAAATAGAGTTCTGGGCTCCTTATCATGTTCTGTAAAGGGTGCATAAGATAAAATCCCGAATGTGTGTTTCGAATTACAAGTAAAATAGATTAAAGTAAAAAAATATCTTACTTACTTTTTAGAGGATCCAGACAGACCTTGTCGTGTAGCTTGTCAAGACGAAAAAATATCTCATAGATTTTATTTAGTAAATGGAGAAGATGGGTGGTTTCCATTTGGAACAGATTGTTCCAGAGGATCGACTGAGAAAAAGGCTTTCTGCATAAGTGGAAAATGTCTGGTAAGTAAAAACTAATTTACAAAAATACTTTGCATGAAATTTTAAAAACACAAACTTGATCAAAATGTTCTGTTTGTGTGTTAGGCTAAAAACTTAGTGGAGCGGAGAGCAAACAGCAGGACGTAGCGCCTCTTTTGCTTCGCGTTGCGAACGTAAAGGGAGGTAGTAAAATGCGGCTATGCGGGTTTAATGCGAGTATAATTCAATTTTGTTCCAGCAATGTTAGGGGCATCTCTAGATTTAAATAGTATTACATCTAAACTAAGGTATTGGCATTTGTGACAAAAACGCCCCTCCAGTAATATTCACAAAAATGTTAAATGCCGGCGAGAATATAGTGAATTTTATACTCTTACATAAATAATGTATTTAACATATACCGATTATGGTGGTTTTGGCCTTTTTGATACCTCAAACTGGTCTGACAAACACAAAATCGATCAATTTTTGACAATCCGTCTTTGAAATCACAGAGCGACAAAGCGGCGAAACCAAATTTTTTAATCTTGCCGCTCATTATGCTCGCTCAGACTCATCGCTTTACGTAACCGCAGCTTAAGCGGTTTTGGATATATTTGAGCGCATCTGAACTTTTTACCTAAAATGTGGTGTTGTTATATCTAAGCAACTAGCAAAAATAAAATTTTAAAAAATTGTGGACTTATTAAATTTGAACGGCTGGTGCCGATATAACTATTAAATTCTTTATGCTCGATACCTTTTAGGTAACAAATCTGGTAAATATAGCTTTAGGTTTGAGCAGTACTTTTTAATAACCCAGTATGTGTATTTCAGGCAGTTTTTCAAATTTTACAGAATGTCCCCTTTTAGTGGTATAACGACTGACTATTAAAAAAGTAAATTACTTTTTACGAAATATATATTTCCTATTAATTATGTTGAACATTATGTTTTTAAACGGTTTTTTACTTTTAATTTTTCTTGATAACTTTATTTTTGTTTTTCTTTTCTTTAATATGTTTCCCTTACTATTTAGGAACACCCTATGTATACATGGTGGCCATTTGAAAACAAAACAGAGCTAATTTGGCACTCCAGGTAATGTACGAAAAACGCTCGGACACTTTTTATTTTAGAGGGAAACATTTTTTTCACCTTCGCCCCCTGAACTGCAACTCTCTAGCAGGGGTAAGACTTACCACCAAAATCCTAAACGGAAAGAGGGGTCGGGTGATACTCTTGCCAACTTTAAAGTTTGCTGTTATTTTCTTTGATATGACAGCTTGTCCAAATTTTGATTTTGTTTTTTAATGTATAATATTAAATAACCTGTAGGGGCTACTTTAAACTAAGGGGATATGATAACAATTAAACGATCTTCAAAATGAGATATCAATTAATCTTTCTGGCGAGAGTGTGATTTACCCCTAAAACTTAAGAGTGAATTATAACCTCTAAGATCGTTTAAACCTTATCATTCCCCTTAGTTTATAGAAGTTCGCACTTACAGGTATTTAATATTATACATTAAAAAATAAAATTAAAAATTGGCAAGCTGTCGTGTCAACGGCAATAACAGCAGACACTTCAAACTATGCAGTTGGAGTCAGGGTGGGGAAATATTTAAAATAAGGTATCACTCGATCCCTCTTTCCATCTAAGATTTGCTAGAGAGTTGCAGTTCAGGGGATGAAAGTGGTAAAAAAATGTTTTCCTTTTAAATTAAAAATAGACGTGCCTGAGTGTTTTTTCTTATATGACCTGGACTGCCCAAAATTAGCTCTGTTTCTTTTATAAATCCGTATAATTCGTATTCGTATAATACAAAAACAAACGATACCTTGTGATTTAACTAACTTTACACAACTTTTAGGCCTTTGGTTCCGATGATACTCCACTCTCGGAAAGTGAATTTACATTACCCTTATTGTCTCGTAATAAAAGGTCCCTAGAAAAAAATAGTACCAAAGTTACTGTCAAGTTAAATCAAGAGGAATTAGACGCAATTGTGGAAAAATTTAATAAAACGTTATCAGGTAAAAAAACTAATTATAACAAACAACAATACATGTGACAAAATGACTAATCCTTATCACATTTTTTTTTAATGTGAAAAAGTCTAACGGCTAATTATTTTAAATAAAGTAAAAAAAATATAACAAAAAATAATTTATGTACTTAATATTAGTTTGTGTGTGTGTTTTTTTTCTAACTTTAAAAATATGGGTCACTAACTTTTAATTAAAATTTCTTTTACAGACACCAGTAAATAATAAATAATAAATTTTATCTACTTAAACATAACAATGAAAATATTATTTAAATAATGTGCCTTTTGTGGTGCCTACCCATGAAATTTCGTAGTGTCGCCTTTTTTCCACCTTGCAGTGCAATTTATAGCTGTACGAGTAAACCATATTGAACTACAACTATAGTAAAAATTTTGATCACAATTAACTTTAGAACACAGGAAATCACTTTTAAATTTAACTGCTTTGTAACGATAAACGAATATAAATTCACATTTTTGCCGTAATTAGCTCCATCTCTCTCGCACTGCTCTGGCGTCAATAAGCTATTGCGAGGGCCGGTCCATTATGTTATGTCATTGGTTTCGACTACCTGGCTCGCTTCTTTTACAGTACGCACGCCGGCCTGCTCCATTATAATTGCTTATAACTGTGTAGATATTCGAATTTTTTCTCTCGTCAGTACACGCTCAACAATACTCAACATACTAAATTTTTACATCATCGAAAAAAAAACGATTTTTGAAAATTTTACATAGACTTCCCCCTTAAGGGCACATATATCTGTAAAGAAGGACTTTAGGAAAATATTCTATAGGAACTTGTTACATTAGTCATTCAAAATACTATTCTTAATAAATTTTTAAATGACATTATGCTTTAAATTAAAAAGAAAGGTAGTTTACTTTTGAGCCAAATCGTGTTTTTAAGTTTTTGCGAAACCTGTACATAAAACCAACATTTTTTCTTCGTGAAAAATAATTTTTTATCTTGTCTTCTTGTAAACCCGGTCCGTGGACAGTCTGTATATTTTTACGTCATTAGCGCGACATGACAATGTAAACATTTTTTAGTTTTAAGATGCTTTGTTTATGAGAATTTATTATACTTAGAACAATAAACCTTTTTGAAGTTTAAGTTAAAGAAATAGTACCAACTAACTTTAGATAAATTTGTCATAGGAGATTGTGCTGAAATGCATGCTTAATGTCGGAGTGTTTTTTAAAATTAATTTTGTTTAAAATATATACCTACCATTGACACAACATGCTGTTGCCCTTATGTTTTTTAAGATAAACTTTAAAAAGACTTATAAAAAGTATATTGGCATTTTTTACACTACCACTAACTCAAAATCACATTCGGCTAACTTGAATTCTTTGTAACCATATATTGCCAATGGTATCTTCATATTATTTGGAACAAAAAAACCTTTTTACTTCCATAGATAGCAGTATACAGATCTCTAAAAGGCGCGGAAAAAAAAATCTAAGGCTAAAATATGACAATCTAACCCAACTTACCTTACTCCAAAAGTAGATGATTTTGGAGATACAGGGTGTTAAAAATATATTTTGGTTTTATTTTTTTGTAAATTATTATGTTAAAAGAAGGTATTTTGTCACAATATTCGGCTGTATGGGGTTTTGGGAAGTAAGAAATAAGAATCCGCTATCAATTTTATTTTGAACTCCTGGGAGCGCCACCTGCAGTATCTTGAATAAATTAAAACAGAATAACTTTTTGAGCCACTCTGTATGTAACTTTTAGATACAAAAAATAGTCTACATAAAGAGGTATACTTTGATTTAAGCAGCCCTTTTTGTGATATCTGAATTTAAAAATCACTTCTTGTATGGCCATATCTAATGTATTCAGGATCTTATAGAATTAGATGCTAACCTTTTAAAGAGTTAATCCTTAGATGATTTTAGGAAAAAAAAGTTCATGTTAATCTATGTCCCACATGGGTTCACTTTTGAGATACAAAGTAGTGAAAAAGCTATTTTTTTTTTAAGTTTACCACCCTGTATCTCAAAAGTTTTAGGACATTTAGGACATAGGTTTGATTAAACTTTTTTTTAAATCACCTAAGGATTAGGATCATTAAAAACACCGGCACACAAAAAAATTTTGATGTGCACCGGACACGGCCTATCTACGGGTATGTTTTTCAATCCTCTGAATCCGAATTTAAAGTAAATTTAGTCTGTACGGATCCCAATTTCGAGTAAATTGTAAAAAACCGTAAAAATGGGTAAAAATTTTCGCTATTTCTTACGGTTTTTTGCAATTTACTCAAAATTGGAAGGTGTATGGCCTAAACTAATTTGAAATTTAGATTCAGCGGGTCAAAAACATGCCCCTACAATTTTTTTTTAAATATATAGGCCGGTGCACAGAAAAAAAAGTTTTTGTACAGCGGACGCGGCGTATCTACAGGCATGTTTTTAGACCCGGTGAGTCCGAATTTTAAATCAGTTTAGGCCGTACACCCTCCAATTTTGAATAAATTGCAAAAAACGGTAGAAATTAGGGAAAATTTGCACCATTTTTTAAGTTTTTTGCAAATAACCTAAAATTTTGACCCGTACGGCCTAAACTGACTTGAAATTCGAATTTAGTGGGTCGAAAAACACACCCGCAGGTAGGTCGCGTCCGATGCACATCAAACTTTTTTGTGTGCCGGGAAATTAGCAACTAATTTAAAAACCTTAGACATGGCCATAAAAGAAATAATTTTTTTTATTTAGATATCTTAATAAGGGCTGCTTAAAACAACTTTTACCAAGTTTACCTTTTTTATCTAAAATACTTTGGAGAAAACGAATTTGTTAAAATGTTCCATATAGAGTGGTTGAAAAAGCTATTTCGTTTTTAATTTGTGCAAGATACCGCAGGTGCCCTCTGAGTTTACAATAAAATTGCTTGCATAATCTTATTTCTCACCTTTCAAAACCCCCTACAGCTGAATATTGTGACAATACACCTATTATTAACAAAATTATTTATAAAAACCAAAACTAGAACAGAATTGAAACTCCCTATATCTTCGAAATCATTCACCTTTGGACGAACGTAAGTTGGGTTACATCATCATATTTTAGCGTTAGGAATTTGTAGCCTGTAAACGACGTGCCACTTTAAAATGTCTTCGGGTAAATTTTGTCAATACGTCGATTGAAAGCGGTCTAAAGAAATGAGAGAGCGAGACCGATGCGTCATCCTATCAGGAAGATGTTTACCTGCAGGAGTTCTTTGTCTAATCTCTACCTGCTGCTGTTTCACTTGCAAAAACTTAGTTGAACGCATTGAGCTTGCACTACATGTATACTGTGTTCAATTTTCAGTAATAATTTTTAATTTTCTTTTTAATAAAACTAACTAATGCTAATACAGCTTGAGACCATGCACTAACTTTTATAAAGAATTAAATTTCCTGACAAATTACAAATAAAGAACTTTTCCATTTTTGCACACTTAATTTACTACACTGTATCCAACAGACCGAATTAATATAAAAGTTTTATTTAATTCACATAGGTTTGTTGATTTTATTTGAGTGTGGGAATTGAGCGTTTTTAAATTTTTGGTAAATTCCAGATGCTATATTTACATTATGTTTAAATATTTATATTTTTAGGTATTATTGATCACTCTATGAAACTATTTGATATCGATTACAACAATCCAGTTCACATTCACAAAGATCCAGAAACAAAACCATATGATCAGTTTGGTCAAGATTATGATTTCTCCACTGATCGAGAAATTCTGAACTATACCTAAAGACAATATTATTTATAGTACATAAATCCAGTCAATTTTTATATTTTATACCTGTTTTTATTAAATACAATTTACAAAAAATAATTTTATTGGCTTTTTCTATTTGTTAAGGTATATAATATATTTATTAAAGTTTTTGGTAAAAAGAATTGTTTAAAGTATTACAAAAGAATAAAATTAACAATAAACCTTATTAGATTCGGAGTTGCAACAATTATCTGTAAATAACTAATCACACAATTTTTAAAAAGAAACAAAATAAATAAATTAAATTTAAAATAAAAAACAGCTTACTAAAAGTACTGAGCAGTCCTTTTTTAAAGTCTTCTTCAGCTTGCTTTAAAATGGTGTCCAACTTTGACGGGTTTGTTAAAAAATTCATCCAAAGCTGCTTTGTATACTGCTGGGCTTTGGTTAGCGATTTTTCTAAAAATACAGTACACAAATTAAGTAAATTCTAAACCTATGCGCGTGGTCTGCAAAACCATTTATAGCACATAAGGGCAGATTTTCAAAACAATTAATATATTAAATGTGATATTTTTTATTGCTTTTGTTGTGTTGACCACATAATCATAATTTTTGTATACTTTAAGAAAAAAATAAAAATTGATTACTGATTCAAAAACCACCAGAAATCACTCAAAAAACTGATATTTTTATTTATTTTGTCCAATAAAAACAAAAATGTTAAAAGGGGCTGTAAACTTATAGATAGTTTGACAGTCGATATGTGGGTCAATCAACTTTTTTTTGCAAAACAGTCGACCGAAGCCGCAGTTATGATAGAAAAAACAGACAAATGGTCGCAATCATTTACCAAGGATACCGACTTACTGACAGTGTACATACTAAGCCATTTATATTTTGATTAAAAAAATCGTGGTTGTCCGACGGTGCGACGGAGTTTTTCTGGGACCAAATATACAGGGTGTTCGGAAAATGCGTTAGGAAACTTTAAGGAGTCATTCTGCAATAAAAAATAATGTTAGTAAGTCCTTTGACAAAATGTCGAAATCTCCTTGGTTACCAAGTTATTTAAAAGTTCAATTTTTATTTTTGTTTTTTCGCCATATTGCATTTATTTTTTAACCAATCTAGTTGACATTTGGCACACAAATTGGGCTTTGCAGATTCTAAAATTTGAAGATAAAAGTACTTTTTTTTAATACCGCCAGAGGGCACTTTACCTGAAACTTAAAATTTATTTACATTATAACTTTCTTATTTTGACAGATATCGCAAAGCTGGGGGCGCCATTTTATAGACAATCAAAAACTTAAAAATAGGGTACTCTTTATTAAAGTCGATAAACTTAACCGTTTAGGCACCAATCGACATGAAAGTTTTCACCAATTTCGATCAAATTACCTACATATATACAGGGTGTCCAGTAACTTAACCGACAAACTTTACGAGGCGATTAAACAACGGAAAATACGAAAAAACTTCATATAAACATATGTCCTAAACGTCTTAGTTTTAAAACTACGGTGTGTTAAATATTTAAAAAAAATACTTTTTTTTTTAAATTTGTAATTATGGATACTAATCATGTCAGTTCAGATCACTTGAAGAACTAATAAAAAAGCAATAAATTGAAGAAATAATAACAATAATTATTAGTTAATTTGTTTTAATTGAAATTAATAAAAGTGACTAATAAAACACTTGAATTTATAGTCAGTTCGCGCTTTGACAAATAAAAATTGATTGACCCATGTATTTAGTCAAAAGCATAAGAAATAAAAACATAATTCTTACCGTACTCTGTGGAATTTGGACCGCCTGTACTACACTTAAACTCTCTTTTTTAACTGATCTTCTATTTCAAACCAAACATTCTGCAGATCTATGGGTATTATTACTACTCTATTAACTGGACCCGAAATCAAAAAATCTTGTAGAATTTTAATATTTTCAGCTCTAAAAATAAATTTCCGAAAATTAAAGTGATTATGTTAAATGAAAACAACGTTAAGCAAAACATAAAGAATAGTCCAGAAAAAAACATTATAACAAACTCCTTTGTTATCTCAACATCTCTTGATAGCATACTATAAAGAGTTCAAATTCAGAATTATAGGGAGCAATTCAAAGATAAATGAAACGAAAAAGATAGAGGCCTGTAGGAAAAAAAAGGTGTGAGCAAGGAAAAAAGAATAGAAAAGAGGAACCTACATAAAACAAGCTAAATAACTGGTCACAAAACCTTATAGTAAAAAAACAAGACCAAGAAAACAAGTGTTAAAAATATTGATGCTCCTAAAATCGCGGTTAAAAACTAAAACATCCTAACTACCTTGGCATATTGACATTTATTAAAACAGGTAAACAAATTCAAAAGAAACATAGATGGTGGTTAAAATACTAGTAGTACAGAAAGTGTCTAGTTTGTTTAGTCTATCCAAGTTAACATTTTTAGGTTGACAGTGCGAATATTCCTGGAAAAGTAAATCTCGTTATTCAAATTTAAGTTTGCTGCTAAGAAATTTGGGACGGTAATAAGAGGAGTTTTAAAATTTAAGTGTCTTTACAAGTGTTAAATAGATTTCAATGATTATATTTATCAGGATTTCTTCTGGCTTGATCTATATTTGAAAAAATTCTGCACGCTTAGAGCTTAACCATAGTTTTGTATTGAAAATTTTCATTTCTGTTAAGCCACAGAAAAGCTACAAGTCCATTACTGGGTGACAAATGTGAATCAGCTGATTCTTTAGCAATATTTGAGGTTATTTTATTTCCCAAGTTTTTTTTCTGTTATTAGCTGTTTTACAAACCTTTTCCAGAACCGTGAATATCGTGCAAATAGAACCCACGATCGCATTGAACTCGATAAAAATCACTTAAAAAACAGGAACGCCATAAGTCGTTCAATCCAATCCTTTAACATACATTACAATTTTTTGTTGGATTAAGTTTTATCTGGCCGGTTGAATCGGATTCAGTATAACAATGTACACATACTCTATAGAGTTTGACTCATAGTGGCTTTGGCAGATACCAAAAGTTAATAAATTGAAACTTAATTTTCCTCATTTTGTAAAATCTGAATTTTATATATGTTATTTGGGTATCTCTTAAAAGATATATCCTCAGTCGGCTGACAGTTTTGACAGTTCCAACCCCTTGACAGACAGAGAACATTTTTGTGTGTCCCTTTGATCTGATGAAATTCAATATTTCTGTTATTTAACAAGATAAAACAAAAAAGTCTTTTATAAGAGTTGTAGTGTTTCTAAATATTTTAATGTATACAGAACGTTGCAATTTTTTTTTAACTAACCTTACAGCAACAACATTTTTGGGACACTCTGTATACATCGAAATATTTTTCGGCATGCCTATTTGGAATCCCTACAAATCTTATATACGACTTTTTGTTATATCTTGTTAACTAACAGAAATATTGGACTTTCTCGGACCATTGGGCCACCCTAAAATGTTTGTTTGATAAGAACTCTTGGCGACTAAGGAAATATCTTCCAATAGGTATCCAAGTAACAAAATAAAATTCAGCTTTTACATAATTACAAAAGTTAAATTTCAATTTATTAACCTTTGGTACCCGGTACCTGCCAAAGCCACTATGAGTCAAACTTTATCCATGTTGGGAGCATGCGCTGACAAACTTTCAGCTTTTACAAAATGGCGAAGGTCTGCCGTTCACGGGCTCTGGGACTATTATGTATGTGTTTAAAATATCTAGTAATTATAGCAAGTAGACTTACATTTTTTGAGTCCTTTGTTTCTCACTATGGACATCTTCAGAGAAAACTTGGCTCTCATAAAATTTTAGTTTAGCTTTAAATTTGCAAACCGCTTCCAAGACAGATTTCAGTGTGTAATCATCGCTTGATAAAACTTTGGCTATTGATGTTACAAGTTTAGATCTTTCATGAGCTGGTCTTGTAAGATATGTATTGTAGCTCTCTATAACATTCTTCATGTGGTCCTAAATATTTTAAAGAATAGATAAAACAGCCCCATAAAAAAAAGTTCATACACAACAGTCAGACATATGTAAGTATTCCCATGTATTTTTCTACGCTAAATCCGATTCCGAGCTCAGAAATGGCCCCATACGTCTGGAATTGACCCCAGGAGCCGAAAATGGTCCCTGAAATGCGGTTGCCGGGATAAGGAGGTCGACGCTGCATTCTGGAGCTTAAGCCAAATTTGTGCTCGGAATTCTTACTGTCGCGATTGGCACGTCCAAAAACATGATTTTTCCGCCTCTAGCGGTCATTTCTCCGGTCCCAAAATGAAAATTTCGATGGGCAAAAACTTTTCTCGCACAGTGTAAGATCCAAAATTTAAACATTACTGTTATGATTGCTACGTCTAAAACACGATTTTCCAGCCTTAATGGGTCATTTTCCAGTCTTAAACAGGGAATTTCACTTGAGCGTCAACCTGTCGAGCACAATGAAAGCTGCAGAATTTAAAAATACATAAAAATCCAACTGTTGTGATTGCTACGTCTAATACACGATTTTTAGGCCCTTAGGGGGTCATTTGCCTGGGAATTTCAACAGGCCAAAAGCTTTTCACACCTAGTATAAGGTCTAGAATTTAAATGTATTTGAAAATATCACTGTTGAGCCGTTAGCCGTAGAACTGTCGAGCACAAATCCGGGTTTTTCTTCAAAATACACCCTTGAACCCGCCTTATCCCGAAAACCGTATTTCAGGGCCATTATTGAGCTCGGGATCGGATTCAGCGTCGAAAAATACATGGGAATACATATGTCTCACTCTTGTGTAGGAACTTTTTTGTGGGGCTATGTAATAGCTATTTATTTATATTATTTATTTTTAAGTCAAACCTTATAATATTTTTCTTAAAACAATATCCCAATTAATAAGTTTGTAACTTCAACATACCGAGTGTCAACAAATATATTAAACAAGTCCTAACATCTAGGGTATTCAGTGTATGAACATGAGATTCAGAATGGATTCATTGACACCCCGTATAATCCGATTATTTTTTATTACTAAATTAATATACTTACAGTTCTACTTCGACATTTATACAAATCTTCATTGACATATTTATTCATTTTCTGATAAAAACTTATGATACATTCTACATCTTTTTTCTCTTCAAATTGAAGACAATTTGTTAATACATAATATGACAACAGTTTCGTTATATTTTCTAGTATGGTAGAAAGGTTTTGTAACTTCTGTCTGCAAAAATATTTCAATTTGGTTAGAGAAATGTTAAATCATGATTATGAAATTAACTAGCTTTTTTTCCGTGTAGGTCCGATTCTATGTATCGGGAAAGTCAGAGCAAAGGTTAGGAAAGACATTCATGTGTTAAAAATAGTATATTGTTTAACATGTAGAAAAACCACCAAGAGTCCGCAAATATTTGATTTTTCGATAAATTGCACAAAGTATTTTTACCGTACTTTCACTTCTTATATTTTGGAGGTAGGTAGCATAAAACGTTAATTTTCTTAGTTTATTAAAGATAAACATCACAATTAACTACTAAATTACAATATATCAGCGAATAATTACTTGATTTTGATCTAAATTGATTTGTACGCTACAGAATAGAAAAGAAACAAAAAAAAACAATTATTTACGTAAAAAAATAATTGCTTATAAATAATTAGGTACTTTTATAATAAAAAATGAAAATTAATCTAACTTCTCGGTGCTGTAGAATAATTTTGTTTATATAAAAATATTCTTTAATCCATAAACTAAATGACGGCACAAAAAAAATGGTGCTCTCTTACCAGAAAAAAACGCTTTAACGTGCCAGAGACCGGTTTTATTTAGCCGATTTAGCAATTTAATGTACTAAACAGCGGCCAAGGCGGACGAGCTACTCCGAGCGCTGTGGCTTACGCCGACTTTCCGAACATACTTCTACCTTCTGCGGTCTTTCAGGCGGTCTGGCGCATTGAAGCGTTTATATTCTTTTTCTGTTAAGAGAGCACCAAAATTTTCTTGCGCCATCATTAATAAATTTAATTAGTTAGTTAAACAGAATAACGAATATTTTTATATAAACAAAATTCTTTTACAACAACGATCATCAATCAAAAACTCGAGACCGCAAAGCAAGCGAGGGATTTTTAAAATTCTTGTCCATGAAACTATTTGCCAGGCGGCTTTAACGCAAAAATGAAAGTTAAAAAAAAATAAATTAAAGAAGGGGACCTCTAAATATTAATATTTAAGACTTACACCTTCACGATATTTTCTTTTTGTCACCTTAAACAATATATTCAATATATTAAAAAAAAATACGATTATTTTGGCCCAGTCTCATATGCATGATGAGTGTTGCTGCATAAATCTTATATTTTTCTTTCTGAGAAGGGGCACTTCAAATACTTTAGGCTAAAACAAATACTGTACTTACTGATAATTTTCTAACTCTTTTTCAACATAATGAATTCTTGTCAGTTTTAAATAGTTATCAGCAAGTTTAGAGGCCATGCTATCCAAAACTTCACACATTCTTTTTTGTAAACTTCTTTAGCTTCAAGGTTCATCTGGTTGTTTATTGAAGTCCAACTAAAAAATGTTCATTTAGAAATTATACCAGTAACAATGCACACAGGGTGTTGGTGAACAGGAGTGTTAAACTGCTATGGTGGAATTCTTTTATGTATCCATAAATTGTTCGTTCTCAAAATACAGGTGATAAAGTTGATAAAGTATTTTAAAAAGTTTCTGTATTTAAAAAAATGCATGTTATAAACTTTCTGGCTTATTTTAATGAGAGGATTTTACCATAGCATTTTGACACCACAGTTCACGGAGACCCTGTATAGATCAGTTGTAATCTAAATAAAGAACAGTATTTGCTTTTGTCTTGCCAAAAAAGTGGTTACTAAGAATTTTTAATTACAATTTTTAAAAATCTATTAAAAATTGTTGACAGTAAATAGGTCATAGAGACACCTAATACCATATTTCTATACAGGCAAATAAATAACCAGTGTTTAAATTATGGTTAATTAATGGCTAAAATAATAAAAACAGGAACATTTTTTATAGGTTCTTATAAGTCAGTACATCTGTTTAGGTTTTTTTTTAAATCTCATTTTAAGAATATGGCAAGTCAAATAACCATGTTGAAAAGTAAATTTTTAGATAGGAGAATATAGGCTTTAAAAAATAAAATATTAAACTTACTTTTTAACAAATTAACTTACCTAGATATATTATCATGTATACTTGTTGTATTTAAAAACTCTAAGATTTCCTTTAGTTTTTCGATCTCTACTTTATTGGCTAAATAAATCTGGTGACTGTGTAAGATTCTAAAATTAAAAATATAATATTTTATTAGCATAAACGCACGTACAAATTAACCTAAACAGAATAAGCTAATATAACTTTTAGCGTTTACTTTTGTCCACCCTGTATGACTTATTTCTAGAAATATTGTGTTAAGCATTGGTTAGAAAAAAAGGTAATTATGTACTGGCCTCGTCATTTTTGGAATAAAATTTAAAATAAGGTAAAAACGGCCAGACTTGGATATAGGGCATTAAAATAAAATATTTTTAGATTTTTACGCAAAATATACAAAATAATAATGTCTGTCCCATTTAAAATAAGAAAGTTAATATTAACTTCCCGTATAACCGGAAGTGGCACATCTGTTAAAATATTTTAATAGAAATTTTTAAAATTTTCCAAAGCCTACCTTTCCACAAATCGATCGTCGCAGTTCCCTGTAAATTCAAACACTCAAGATAGTCCCTGGGCCAGTAATGAAAGTCACTTCATGATAATAAAACTTTTAAAACCTTTTTAGGGGCTTTCCTTCTGACGAATATGCATACCGTCATATATAGAAGCGGCGCTTTAACCCAGTCTGTCAATGTCAAATGTTTCGGGTGTCGGACGCGTCACTTTTTTGTCGGACCAGTTTACCACAATATTTTGCATGCAATTTTTAAACATTGTGCCCAAAGTCGTAAGGATTATCTACTTAAAACTTTAAAATGATGTCCTAGGCGTTCTATGAACCCATAAAATATTTTTCAGAGTTAAGTAAAAATTGAAGAGCAAAAAAAAGATATTCTACTCAAAACTTCCATCTTGTCCCTTTCCGCCGCTGTATAGTATTCACAGAAAAAAAAACATCAACCCAATCGTGTGCGAAAAATTTTCCCTCGCGTGCCATTTGTGGCACTCGTGCTATTGGTTCGCCATCCCTGCTATAAAACATCCACATTGTAAAAGAGGTATACAGGTGTGCAAACCAACTCGCCGATTATAGGGAAGTAAAAGAATAGGAAATATTCGAGGTAGGATGTGCTTTGTTCGTATCACCGTCCGACGAAAGGTGGAAGCGGTGAGCAGGCGACCCCTGATATCGTTCTGCTTGCTCTCGTTGCAGCGGTAAATTGTTGGAGAGTACATAGTAGGTTGGTGGGAGGAATTTATAGCATTCTTCGCCTATGGTCGACGTTTTGGTTTCCATACCGTTAGAGGGATAGCAATTGTAATATTTAGGAGCTACGGTCCCCAAAAAGTACCATAAAATGTAATGTTTTTTTTTACCTTTTTCTAGACGTCTCCAATGCTTCCGCATAATTATCATCAGAATATTCAAGGCAAGTTTTATCAATCTCCATTAGTGGCATTAAAAAAGAATTTAAGTTATGAATATTTTCAAGATAGTCCTTTACATTAACAAAGTTAACAAAATGGGCCTCTGGATCCTAAAAATTAATTGATAAGTATACTCTACAAAGCAAACATACCCTTAGATTTGGAATTTTAGCCAGTAATTTTTTATTATCTTTTAAGCAAGAAAACAACTTTTATCGAAGCGTGTGGATAGAAAATATGAAGTTACATTCGTAACAAGTGTCCAAAGTGATATTTTTCTGCACGCATTAGTTCGGGCAAACTTTCAGTGCGGTAAAGGAATTCTGCGGACGCGAGTAGAAAGTGTTTTCCATTTTATTACAGTTAAAGAAGGCTATTGTCAGTATTAATTTTTTGTTTTGAAGTTGTAATTGATTTAATAAAAATAGGCATAATAATACAGAGTGATTCAAAAATCGATCACGAAACTTAAGTGGGTGATTCTACTTGACAAAATAAGGGTAGAGCTTCATATAATTTTTTTTAAATATCAATCATTTTCTAGTTACAAGCCGTCAAAGTTAAATTTTTATTTTGGTTCTTTCGCCATATTGCATTTATTTTTTAACCAATCCAGTTGATATTTAGCACACAAATCGAGCTTTGCAGATTCTAAAATTTTAAGATAAAAGTACTTTTTTAAATACCGCCGAGAGCACTTTACCTAAAACTTAAAATTTATTTACATCATAACTTTTTATTTTGACAGATATCGCAAAGCTGGGGTCGCCATTTTGTAAACAATCAAAAACTTAAAAATAGGATACTCTATATTAAAGTCGATAAACCTCACCGTTTAGGCATCAATAGACATCAAAGTTTTTATCAATTTCAATATTTGATTACATACCTACATACATACGGGGGTGTCCAGTAACTCAACCGACAAACTTTACGAGGCGGTTCTACAACAGAAAAAAAAGAAAAAACTTTATATAAAAATATGTCCTAAACGTCTTAGTTTCTGAACTACGGTGTTAAATATTTAAACTTTTTCTTTATAATTTTTAACACCCCGTAGTTCAAAAACTAAGACGTTTAGGGCATATGTTTATATGAAGTTTTTTCCTATTTTTTGTTGTAGAATCGTTTGGTTAAGTTTGTCGGTTGAGTTACTGGACACCCTGTATGTATGTAGGTAATTTGATTGATATTGATAAAAACTTTGATGTCTATTGGTGCCTAAATGGTAAGGTTTATCGACTTTAATAAAGAGTATTTTTTAGGTTTTTAATTGTCTATAAAATGGCGCTCTCCTGTTTGTAATATCTGTCAAAATAAAAAGTTATGATGTAAAAAAATTTTAAATTTTAGGTAAAGTGCCCTCTGGCGGTATTTAAAAAACTACTTTTGTCTTAAAATTTTAGAATCTGCAAAGCTTGATTTGTGTGCCAAATATCAAATGGATTGGTTAAAAAATAAATTCAATATGGCGAAAAACCAAAATAAAAACTGAACTTTGACGGCTTGTAACTCGAAAACGAATGACAATTTGAAAAAAATATATGAAGCTTTACCCTTATTTTGTCAAGTAGAATTACCCCCTTAAGTTTCGTGATCGATTTTTGAATCACCCTGTATAAATTAATTTTAGGTATTTACTATAATCCCATTAAAACACTTTTAAACACTCTGCTCAAAACTTACTTCTAAATTACTCCTTGCTGCCGAACGATGCAACGCCTAAATATCAAAAGTTTCTTCCCAAACCCGGGAACGCGAGAATTCTGTCCTCCTTGTCTTATGTATTTTGCTCACGTGACATTCGTCTCTTTTACGCGAAAATAGTATAAATGATTGGGCACAAATTAACCTCCTACTACAGAATAACAGATTGCCTTTCAAACAAAAACTTTTAATTAAACAAAAAGGAAGACCTACTTCCGATCTTCAAATTAATTATGCATCTACTTAGGACATACAACAGAGTTTTTAATAAGAACATTTATGAAAAATATGACTGGATTGTGTGTGTGAGTGTTTGGTTACAAATAAACTGTTTTGTTTTGTATGCTTATTGTTTAATAAAGAAATAACAGCGTGGACTAAACATGGGGTAAGCGATCTAAAACATATAGCAGAATATATCGAAAAGCATTATACAAGGTGTTATGGAAATACTTTAATATATTGAAATGGGTGACTCCTGGGACAGTGTAGAGACACACTGAGTACTTTTTGTTTAATTCAAACTTTTTTACAATTTGTAAAAATACCTTCTTTTCACCTATCTGCTACGTCCCTGGTTACGTAAACACTATAAACACCCTGCCTGTTCGTTAGTAACAGACAGTAGACGACTTTGTTTGCGATGTTGCCAAACGTCCTATTTTATACCCAATAAACGATATAAATACATGATAGAATAAAAAGGTAAAATGTTATTATATTCCATTTTTTTATAAATTTATTAAAAGCCTTATATCAAAATAAATTGTAACAAAAAAATATTTAAATAAAGGTCGATTTACCTTCAATACGGAATATGTTCAAAATGCCCTCCGTTTGATTCCAAACATGCATTTATTTTCCGCTGCATACTGTTTCTCACACGCGCAAAAATGTTTTCATTGTTTCTTATTTGCTGAGCCGCTAGTTCCACACGATTTCGCAACTGTTCTAAACTGTTAATGGGTTCACTATAAACAAACTCTTTCATAGTTCCCCACAAAAAAAAATCGCATGGATTAAGGTCGGGAGATCGAGGAGGCCATCGAATAGGTCCACTGCGTCCAATCCACCTATCTCTAAAATTTTCATTTAAATATTCAGTGACTATTCTCGCGTTATGACAAGGTGTTCCATCTTGAAGTAGCCACATTTGTCGTATAACGGCTAAAGGGACATCATCTAATAAATTGGGAAGGTCGTTCTGCAAAAAGCCAAATAACCTTCCCCATTTAGCCTTGCTGGCAAAATATGGGGACCTATTAGTTGATTGTCTATAATACTAGCCCAAACATTAATAGAAAATTTTTCTTGATGATGCGTTTCGCGGAATGCGTGTGGATTTTCTACGCTCCAAATATGCGTTTTGTGTTGATTAAACACACCATCGCGAGTAAAACCGGCCTCATCGGTAAACAACACATTGCGAATCCAATTTGGTTCATTAGCAGTTTTTGCAAAAACCACCGACAGTAATTTCTACGCAAGTCTTCTGGTTTTAACGCTTGCACTTTTTGCACATGATAAGGATGTTGACGATCTTCAAGTAATGTTCGCCACGTTATAAAGTTTGAAGCCCGACTGATTTGTGACGTTAATCGTCTAGTACTTATACTAGGATTATCACGAACAGAATTTAAAATTTCCTGCTCTGCGGCCAGTGTGTTTTCGGTACGTCCTCAGCCTCTATCTGCATTTACACCTCGAAAGCTTCCCCGGTCTCGAAGTTGTTGAACTACAGACACGAAAGTTCTTTCACTAGGGGTGTTCCGATCTGGATATCGCTCTTGATATAGCAGCCTGGCTTGCCGAGCATTTTGCCTAGCTTCCCCATAACACAAAACCATGTCAGTCAACTCGATTGAATTTCGTTGTATTTTGCGTAAATTAAAACAAGATGCAAACCTTAATAAACGAACAATTTGGTAAATTCTTCGCAATATTATTTAAAACGCAAACCAGGGCAAGCGAATTTCGTCTTTCTGTAACCTTGCATAAGGAATCCTTCTTATTGGTCAGTCATTCTTCATGGCTTCCTTGGCAACAACAACGCGAATTTGCGATGTTCAGCTGTACAATTGTACTACATCTAGTACATTTAGTATATTTAGTTTTTTTCTGTTTATGGCAGTCCATGTTAGTAGCACAAAAGCTAAGTACTAAGTACCGTGGGTGCCAGGTTTTTAGATGTTAAACCCATTTAACGACTGAATAATGTTATCCAGAGGGCACCACCGTTTTATCGTAGATTTCAAAGCAAACAATAGAGGACAATAATATACCGGCATAAAAAAAGTTAACCAATTTTTATTATCTACTTATGAGCGGCGTAGGCGTTACATTAAATAATAACCTTAAATAACATTTAGAGCTACTACAGCTTTTAGAAGGCTAGGATTTTTTCTTGGCTGGAAAGTACTTTTATTTTCACGAGTACACTCTTTACACTTTCACCATAAACTTCCCTTCTCTTCCGTTCCAATGAGATGTACAGTAGATTAGATTAGATTAGATTGGGAGGTGGATTGCATATCCTCTAGCACTGCAACCTGCTCAGGTTTATTGTGTGTCCTCCGTCCATAGGTTAGAGCACGCTATCCAAGCCGGTCTGTTTAATCAGACTCCACAAGCTTGAAACTGGCCCCTTGGTATATTTTGCCGCTTTAGGTTTTTCTTCACCCAGCCTTGCAAACCGCAGACGACAAAGGGCTTCGCAGTAGCACCATACGTGTTCTGCGGTTTCTTCCTCCTCCTGGCAGAACCTACATAGGTTTTCTTCTGCCAGGCCCATAGTTTCCAGGTGTTTATTCAGTCTGCAATGACCTGTCAGTTGACCCACTATTATTCTTACTGCCTTCCGGTTATAATTCAGAAGGTCTTTTGTAAATTCTGGCGAGTAAGCCTTGATGAACACTTTCGCCTGACGCTGTCCTGGTGTTCTCATCCACCAGTCTTGTGATTCCCTCATAATCCATGATCTAATGGATGACCTTACCTGGCATGATGGAATACCACAGTAGGGCTGGGGACCTACCATTGTCCTGCCAGCCCCCTCCTTTGCCAATTTATCAGCTTCTTCATTGCCTTCGTGGCCTTCGTGTCCTGGTACCCAGGCAATGGTTAGCTTGTTGGACGCACCCACCTCTTCCAGGGCAATTACGCAGTCCCGCACCAGCTTGGAGCTGATTTTGCATGAACTGAGTGCCCTGATGGCTGCCTGGCTGTCCGAATAGATTACTATGGTTTTATCCTCATAGCTCCTTCTGATGATTTCCCTAGCACATTGTTCTATGGCTACAATTTCGGCCTGGAACACAGTAGGGTATTGTCCGAGACCCAAGTTTATTTTCGTCCTTGGTTTGTCCCCATATATACCTGCTCCAACTCCTTGGTCTGTTTTGGAGCCGTCTGTATACCAGATTAGGTCGGCTTTAATGGGAGGCCCTGCCACCCAGTCCTTTCTGTCTGGTATTAAAGTTTGAAAACCTTTGTTTAGCCAGTAGCTTGGTACCATTTTGTCTGAAGGCATCTCACACACTGAGTTGACTTCTTGGTCCTCCTTGAATCTCCATTGTATGGCCCTTTCCTGTCTTATGATAGGACTCTGGCCTTGTTTGAGACGGTATTAGTACCGCTTTCACTTCACCCTGTATGTAGATGTGAAGTGGCGGTAGATTGAGCAGCACTTCCAGTGCTGCAGTAGGGGTTGATTTCATGGCCCCCGTAATACATAGACAAGCGAGTCTCTGTATACTTTGTAATTGCCTTATTGCCGTCTTTTGTAGCGTCTTTGCACCCCAGGCAATTGACCCGTAGGTTATCATTGGTCTGACGACCATTTTGTATAACCATAGGTTCATCTTCGGACTGAGTCCCCAATTCTTTCCGCAAAGTCTTCGGCATCTACCCAGGGTAGTTCTTGCCTTCTGAGTGACTTTGCTTAAGTGTGGTCCCCAGGTTAGTTTTTGGTCAAAGATGACTCCTAGATATTTAACCTCTTTTGAAAAGGGGATTTCCACTCCGTTGAGCCTGGAAGGTCTTAGTCCTTCAAGCGCTCTTCTTTTGTGAAAGGGACTGTTATTGTTTTATGAGGGTTGACTGAGAGTCCCTCCTGTTTGCACCATTTGTCAACGATGTCTACGGCGTTCTGCATTCTGCCTGATATGTGCTCTAGGTGACCCCCATTGACTACAATGACGAGGTCATCAGCATAACCCAGGCAGTTGTACCTTTCACCAGTCAATTTGTCGAGAAGTTCATCTACCAGGACTGCCCAATATAATGGCGATAGAACGCCTCCTTGTGGACAGCCCCTCCCCACTTTAGCCTCCATTGTTACTGTGCCTAAGGTGGATCTTATGACCCTGTTTCTCAGGCTGGCTTCGATCCAGTTGCAGATCGTGTCGGGGATTCCTTTTTTCCTTAGCGCGTTCATTAGTGAGAAAGTTGGTACGTTGTTGAACGCGCCTTCTATATCCAAGAATGTTGCCAACGCCACCTCTTTGTCGTCAATCGACTTTGCCAGGAGTCTGTTTAGATCGTCTAGTGCTAGATCCACAGACATTCCTGGTTGGTATGCGTATTGGCGCTTGTTCAGAGGATTCCTATGAAGGGTGCTTCCTCTGATGTATCTATCCACTATTTTTTCCAATGCTTTCAGCAGGAATGAGGATAGACTGATTGGTCTGTATGACTTAGGCGTCCTTTCTAGGGATTTGCCTACCTTGGGTAGGTAGATCACCCTTGCCTTCTGCCATAATTTGGGTATGTAGCCCCAGGCTACACATGCTCTGAAGATTGTGCATAAGTGTGGCATTAGGATGTCCTGCCCTTTTTGCAACAACACTGGAAAGATTCCATCCAGGCCTGGCGATTTGAACGGCTGGAATTCGCCTAAGGCCCATCTGATGGAATTGTAGCTTACCACCTCAGCTGCTTTTTTCCAATCCACTTTCTTCGGGCGTTTTGGCCTATCAGTGGGTTGGGTTAGCCTTGTTGAGTTGGTGATTATTGACGAGCCCGGGAAATGTGTGCTTATTAGCAGCTCCAGGCTCTCCTCCGTTGTGCTCACGTATGAGCCATCTGACCTCTTTAGCATGCCGGGTTCTTGATCAGAACCCTCTTTTGCCATGATTCTGTGCACTCTAGCGCACACGGGAGTTTCTGAAATCTCCTCGCAGAATTGTTCCCAGGACTTCCTTTTTGCCCTGCGAATCTCTTTGTTGTACTGCGTGAGTTTCGCTTTGTACGAGTTCCAATCATGGTTGACTTTGGCCTTGTTAAATAGCCTTCTCACCTCGGCCCTAAGGTCCTGGAGGTGATTATTCCACCATGCTGTCTTTCTTTTTAGTTGTCTTACCGTTTCTGGACAGTTTGCCTCGTAAGCCGCCTGAATGGCCTCGCTTATTTGTTCTACTGCCAGATCAAGATCTCTCACTGTGACTATTTTAGCTATTCCGCCCCCAAGCGACTCCTTGAGTGTTGCTTCAAAGCCATCCCAATTTGTCCTCCTGGGGTTGCGGAATTTGCTTACCGTCAGTTGTGAGGTTTTTATGTCATACCTTATGTGGCGATGATCCGAGCACGATGGCTCTTCGGAAACATGCCAATTAGTTATTTCATCGCTTACATTGTGGCTACAGATTGTGAGGTCAAGGACCTCACGCCTAGTTAATGTAACGAAAGTTGGTTCGGAGCCTATGTTGGCTATATCTAACCCTTCACTTAAAATGAATTCTAAAAGAGACTCACCTCTGTTATTAACATTGGTGCTTCCCCAGATTGTGTGATGGGCGTTCATGTCACCTCCTATCACCAGTTTCAATCCTCTTCCCCTACAGTGGGCCACTATGTCCCCCAAGAGATGTGGAGGACAGGTCCTCTCTTCGCCAGGGAAGTAGGCACAGCAAATCACCCAGGTCTCGGTGCCTCCATCTGCTGTTGTGGCTGTGGTCTTTGCTGTAACAAAATCGCCGGAGCAAAGCTCCGGAATTAGTGTACAATTTAAGCGTTTACTATTATAAATGATGCAGGCCCTGGGATTCGGGGCCTCTGCATCGTACAATAGCTTACCTCCACTTGAGCTGAGCCCTCTAATGGTTCCTTTGTTCAGCCATGGTTCTTGGATTAGGGCCATATCCAGGCCTTTCTTTTGGAATCTCCTACCAATTATGGCAGAAGCCGCCTTTGCATGGTGGAGATTCGCCTGGAGCACCTTTATTAGCTCCATCTTTAGGATGAGGTTGGGCTGGGGGAGCGGCTCCTTAAAAGATCCTCCTCCATCCTGGCTGTGTCCTTTTGCTGGGTGGCCTGTGGCCTTTTCAGCGGACTGACGCCACTTTGGATAAGAGGCTCCTCGGAGCCGCTCTCCCGTTCCACCTCGGTTTCTTTTACTTCTTCGGCCTCAGTGGCTTTTGACGTTCCCGGTTTATCCGGGAGGTCTTGGCCTTTGGCTTCGGGCCTTTTGGCCTGCTTGAGCCTAAACTTTAGCCTTCCGAAGTTGTAATATGGACTCATGTCCATTTTCTGGAGGGTTTCCAGAGACAGTTTGTCCATAGAGAAGGTCCACACCTGGCCCTTGTCCGTTGGTGTGGCCCCCCAGGACTTCCACAACTTGGTGTTAAGACCTTTGTTGCTTATTGATAGTCTCTTAAGGACTCTTTCAACAGGCAACCGGCTACCTTTGTCATCTGGGACAAACACCGTGCAGATGTACAGTAATATAGCAACACAAAGTAATTGTTTCGTGCATTTTGTAACCGTACATCTAAAGAAGCCCCAAAATGTCCACTTCGGCTCCTTTATCCCTAAGGTATGTTAAATATGCCGTCTACTTTTTATACCCACGGTAATAAGTTCCTAGACATCAAGCTTTTATGAATTATCACAAGAAAAACAAACCCTGCATTTAGTAGTAAAAAATTTTGATTAAAAAAACCTAATTAAATTGAAAGCACCTAGTTTAACCAAAAGAATTCGCTGTAAGTATCATTTTATCGCCCATAACCAGAACAACATGGGACAAAGAAAAAGGTTTAAAAAGAATTGAACTTACAAGTTTCAGTAAATTGATAAACCCAGTTAGGTGCAAACTGCAAAAATGTTAGAATAAATTGCAATAAATTTCTTGCAAAAAACATCTAAACTGTAAAAACACCTGTTTGTGGAGCTGATCATGGATCTGAAAAATTTTTAGTCGGAAACATTTGTTTCCGAGATATCCATCATTAAAGTTGGCATTTGAACTAACCTCATTTTCACTTTATTCCCCCTTCTTTTGGCATACAATTCTTGATTTTTAGTTAAAGTGGTACACAATATTTGATTTTCACCTTTTAAAATCTCATTCTTCTACGCATTTTACACTTTTTTGAATTAAATTGCATAGCTTCGCTTTCAATCGTTTTTAATCGTAGCAGAATATGGTGGAGGCGGTGGAGCAGTGAATGCACGGTTACGACGTTTTTAAAGGGACCCTTCCCAATTTATTTGATAAAAGGTGTAAAAAATATAGAAAAACGGGGTTTTAAAAGGTGAAAATCAAATATTGTGGGCCACTTTAGCTTTAAATCAAGAATTGTGTGCAAAAGAAGGGGGAATAATGGTGAAAATAAGGTTAGTTTAAATGCCAACTTTGATGATGATTATCTCGAAACCAAACATTTCCGACTAAAATTTCTTTCAGATTCGTGATCAGCGCCCCAAAAAACCCAACATACCAAATTTGGTTAAAATCGGAGTTGCGGACACTTTCTGTACAATTACCGTAGTCTTTTTGTACATTTGTCTCATAGGGAATAATCTTTTGTACTCTTTTCTCGTGTGAACCACCTGTCGTCTGTCGGCTCTTAATTTTGATGAAAGAAAAGCGAAAAGTAACAAAAACTTTATTTAAAAACGCAGTAAAATTTGTTTTAATAGTGTTTTGCAATAAAAATACCGTTTTTGTGTATTTTAATTCAATTCTTTGTGCGCATACGTGTCGCGTCGCAGTGTTTAAAAGGTTTGTAAAGTAATGTACTTGATTTGTGGAAAAAGTAATCTTTACTTTCATTCAACGCTGGAACAACCTAGTAGCGTAATAACGGATAATAATTTGTGTAATTATGTAAGTTTTTCGTTTGATCGAATTGAAACAGCAAAACCCATAGATAAACTGGTAAAGAACAAAATAAATTTGGCAACTTTTCTCAAACTCGTTGACGTAACCACGTGTTATAACTGCTTTCAGCTGTTTTTGACAGCGACAGAAGGTAAACATATGTATTTAAAAGGATTTAAAGAGCTGGTCAGTGGCGGGTTTGCTTTTTAATCGTAAAATTTTGGGGTTCATTATCACTGTTATTTATGGTGGTCCGCCATTTTTAATAATTTTTATTCAATTTATTTTTACACAAGGATTTTGGGGTTTAAATATATTAAAGTATTTCCATAACACCCTGTATACAGTGCATCCCTAATTTTGATAACAAAGTGATCGAAGTATTCTGCAGTAATAAAAGTAGGCAAATGGACTTTCTTTTTAAATCTATACTAATATTATAAAGAGGTAAAGTTTCTAACTTTGTTTGTTTGTTCATCTTCGGAACTACTGAACCTATCAGAAAAATTTGTTCACAATCAGAAAGTTACACTTTTTAGGAGTGTTATAGGCTATATTTTATTATGATTTATGTTTAGATATTACCACCCAACGAAGTGGGCACGGGTCGACTATCTATACTAATAATATACAAAGGTAAAGTTTGAGCTTTGTTTGTTTGTAGCTTCGGAAATACCGAACCGATCATAAAAATATTTCACAATCAGAAAGCTACACTATTCAGGAGTATTATAGGCTAAATTTTATTATGATTAAACAAAAGTTTAGACATTAACGCCCAACGAAGTGGGCACGGTTCGGATACCTAGGATATACTATAACTTTGTAAGGGTTAATCTTCGGAAATAGTAAACCGATCATAAAAACTCTTTTACAATTAGAAAGCTACACTATTTAGGAGTGCTATAGGCTCCTATCAGCTCTGCTGGAAAATATAAGATCCTTAAACGGGTTGGATTTGTTATATGAACCTCGGTGGTTCAATGGTAGAATGTCGCCTGCCACGCGGTCGGTCCGGGTTTGATTCTCGCCAGAAGCAACTTTTTTTTATATATAAAAATAGATAAGAAAACAGCAACAAATTTACTTATTTTTAGCAGTTTTTTTCTTCGATATTCGTTTATACTAATATTATAACTTGTTTGTAACTTTAATTGTTAGTTTGTAAGGGCTAATTTTCGGAAATACTGAACCGATCATGAAATTTTTTTACAATCAGAAAACTACACTATTCAGGAATACTATAGGCTATACTTTATTATAATTGAACAAAAAACAAGTTCAAAGAAAAATATAATTAACGCCCAACGAAGTGGGCACCGGGTCGGCTAATAAAGGGTAAGCTTTGAATACATTTTATTATTATTTCTTTTTTTTGCTTGTGTCCTTTCACTGAACTATGTCACGAGCCTCCACTGATAATTAGCATTATCAATGTATAATGGATTCGAAACATAAACTAAAAAATTTGAGTGAACTAAATGAAATCAGTACTATAAAAAGATATATTAAAATTATCTTAATTCACTAAACGTTGTATATACTTACATATTTAACAAGTCGCCTTTGTAGTTTTTTGTTGACTTCATCAAGGCTTTCACATAATTCTGCACAAGCATCTTGTGACTGTTTACTTTCTACTTTTAATTTAATTTCCATTTGTGTTTTGTGAGATAAATCCAAAGAAAGGTTGCTATCTAAATTTCTGAAAAATAATATGTTATTTTCAGTACATCATTATTTGGTATGTCAGTAGAAACAACGATAAACTTAAGAATATTAAAAAAAATAAAAAAAAACATATATACGTTTTATTATTAAATTATTGTATAGAAAAAGGTAAAAAGGTAGTTTTCTAACAAACATCTTTAAAACCTTGCAGTTTGGAGCAAACAAGGTTTTTATATCTGAATATGGTACACAATGCTTTATCATTAATATTTAAAGAAGAGTTTCGGACTTCCGTTGTCTTTATTACATTTATTCACAACGTTTCGGGCAGTACAATTTCTGTCCATTTTTTAATTGTTCAACAGTTTACACTTGAAACGGACAGAGATTGTAGTGCCCGAAACGTTATGTGAATAAATGTAATAAAGACAACGGAAGTCCGAAACTCTTCTTTAATATTAATAATGTTTTATACATAATTACGCTAAAGTGGACGGTTCAGGAGATTTACGGGATACATTTTTTGTTTTTAGTATGATATTTTTGACCATTTTGATTATTTTTGCTAAGTAGGGGTGCAATATACCGTATCAGCTAATTTAAAATATTCATAGGCATATAAATCAATACCAAAGCGGGAACGATAGACAGAGCGTTAAGCGATAGGGATTTCGAGACAAAAAACATATCAGTCTTATTGCACTAAAAAGTTCTGTTATTAATAATTAAGTACGGTACAATGCTCTGCCAATACAAAAAGTAATACTGTAATTATATTATACCTTTAAACATTATTACACATTATAGGCATTAAAGTGTTATGAAAATCTTAATTTTAGCATTTTTGTCCACATATCGATGTACTATATAAGTTTAATATTAGACAAACACATTTTTTCAATATCCAAAATAAAAGAAAATGGTGTTAGCCGCTTTTGATTCTAGACCTCTCATATACCTTATATCTACAAGTTTCCTATTTACACTTTTCTTCTATTTCAAATATTAACTAAGCTACAGAGAAAAATCAATTTTCAAAAAAAAAAAAAAATGGGTCTTAAAAAATATCTAGTAAGCCATGATTTTTGGGTGACACAAAAACTGATTTAGGCTAAGCTTGAAAAACTACAATTCTTTTCTTATTTAATAATTTTTGTGGCTGAAGCAGTTTCTGCGATCCCTGTACTAAATATCGGAAAAAATCAGCTTATATTTTTAATATTTTTGCGAAAATGTATATAAAATTAAAATGTTCTCTTCGAAAATCATATTTTTTAAAAGCATTTTTTTAATTAAAATTAAATTGTATAAAATTTTTGTTTTTTTTTTAATTCATTTCTGTTCTTAGAAAGAAGAAAGATTTGTTGAATTATTTCAGTTCATTAGATGTGATTAAGCGCAGATCATTGGCATTGGCAAAAGTTGTCCATGGAAGTTTTGAAGTAGCACGACGTGTATCTATATGTAAATCTTAAAAACATAGAAAATAGAAATCCTGATTATGTTTTTAATTTTTTGTTGATTTTGATGTTCATTACTAATCAATACACAGTACCTTAACTTTAGCCCTAAAAATACTAAAAGTATAAACACTGACTTTAAATATTAAAAAATATTATTGTTTTCCTGTTCCTGATAACTAAAAAATTTTTTTAGTAAATGAACGTTGTAGGAACATATTTCCAGACTCTTGTTGGTAGGTTAACTCTAGTTAGTTTTTATACAGCTTTTATTGCAAAGAATATAATTTTAAAACTAAGAGATGTTAAGGGTTACTCCGACGCCAAAATGGCGAAGGCCCAATTACCTCCAGGTCCAAACCACCGAAACGGTGACTAAGAAATGGCCACTTCGAGATGTCTTCGACAGTCACGATAGTACCATTAGGACACTACTAGGATGGTATAGTCGGTACTGATCAAGACAAAAATGGTATTAAAGATTTTATAATAACCGTATTTGTAAGAAATGTATGTTTTGTCACACACACATGAATGTGGACTTATGTAGAAAGTTTATATTTCCTAACAATGTAGCTTTAAAAACAGTTCTATATATTTAAAGTTGCTGTAAAATCTCGTTTTTGTTTTTATTTGAAATGAGACAACAAACTCATACTAAAGCAAAAGTAAATTTTTAAAATTTATTAAAAAAATCAAGTGTATTTTTTCAAAAAATTTATTATCATATTCACACATCGATTAATAATAAATTCTAAAAAGGACTTACTGTTATTGTGTTTAAATAGTAGTCGCTGTGTCAAAATTATCTTTAGGCCATATACAGTGCTTGTCTAAAGTCAGGACCCCCTCTTCTAAATTTTGAATTGTTTCGTAATATTTCAGAAAAATTTAAGGACTTTAGTAAGACAACATAAACCAAATTTTAGACAAGAAATAAAAGATATAAATGTCAAACTGACATTTAATGGAAATGGGGTCTTGTGGTACATCATTTTAAAGCCCCTGACAAGTTCTTTATAACCCCAGAAAATAAAGTGAATACCTTTACCTCCCAAAAAATCGCGGTACTGAAAATTTGGTTTATGTTGTCTCACTAAAATCCTCAAATTTTCATGAAAAAATACCAAACAATTCAAAAGTTAGGGGGTCTTGAATTTAGACAAGCACTGTATATCTAGCAGCTGCTTCTTTATGGGACAAGCTGATGTAGCCCTTTATTCCAAAACAGCTTTTATCTTTAATGTAAATTGAACAAATATGTATCTTTTCTTTTGGAATAAAAAACCATTTATTATTATTTATTATTATTTTTATTATTATTATATATGAATTAAGACAAGCACTGTTAGTGGCTTGCATAGGATTCAAGTCATAAAAAAAGCAACCAGTTATTTTTTTTTTTTTGGAAAAAATAAAAGTCAAAGTATCTTTCTCAATGATTATAACTAAATATATTCATTAATTTAACAATCTATAGGTTAGTAATTGTAATTAAACTAAATATTAAAAATAGAATTGATAAGGCTCTTAATCCAATTCGCAGTGTTACTGATCAAGAAGTTACTTAATGACACAATAGCAGAATTAACAAAAGAAGTCAAAGCAAGGCTTAGCGCTCCAGCTACCAAACTTAATAGCAAACCCGTTATAGTTCTCGCACCAACGATTTGGGAGGGTGCTGCCTCGGCCAATGCTGTCTCTCTTTTTGACCTAACAAGAGTGGCCTCCAAAGAAGCCACATCACGACGTTTTCTGGAAGTTAAAAGACTGGAACAAATATTTGATCGAAATGCTTCTGCTAGTTCTTGCAGCGAAGTAAGTGCTTCATTGGCAAGGCTTACCAAATACGAAATTAAATCTGCTACTAAGGATACAAGTCCGTTGTTACCAGGACTTACTGTAATACTGTTTAAAAAGTTAGTCGCTGTGCTGAGAATTTCGCTTAGAGGTGAATATAGCGATGTAACAACTGATTCGCATATTGATTCTTGAAGAGAAGCAACCAAGTCTGTTAGATAGTCGCCTGAAGAATTTGTGGCTCGCGTCGCAATGTTGGGCTCGTTTAGTTCCAATATACTAGTAACTCTCTGTAGAGGTACTTTCCTGCTTACTATTTCTGGGCTTAGGTCATCAACAGTACGATGAATTTGCTCTTGCAATGCACTACCAGCTACAAAGCGTTGTAAAGTATCTCTGGGAATTAAGCTATTTATTGTGGCTCTTGTTTTCGCTGACAAAAGGGTTTCAATAGCCCTGGGATCTACTTGAATATATTTGTCATTAGCAACCAAAAGTCTTGCTCCAAAACCAAAGTTAAAAATATCCAGAACTGCGGAAACATTAGGGCTGCTTTGAGTTTGCAGTAAGGTAGCTATATTTAAATATACATCATTAATATTGCTAAACAATGCAATTAGCTCAGCAGGAATGTCAATTCTTTCGATCTGACCAATAATATCCCTATATTTGAGTTGTAGTGACTGGTCAGCAGTGATTTCTTTGGTAAGAGGGTTAGGACATACTTGGCCCAGAGAAGCTAATGCACACTATAATAAAAAAGGGTTATTAGAAGTTAAAAAGTCTTTTTGAATAATGAGATAGTTTTTACTATTTTAACAGGTCACTTATTAACACAACACAAATAATAGTAAACAAGAAACAAAAAAAATGGGTATACTATAAGCATTGTTATCCAACAAGGACTAGTGTCTCTGACCTTTATGGTAACGTAAAATATTGTATATTTTTTAATTAGGCAGCTGCAACATACAAATATTACCAGCGGCAGTTTCTAATCTATGTAAACTGATTTCAAAACGCCACTCACGTTAACGGTAACCACAAAACTTGCTACTGTGACGCCACCTTAATTTGCTCCCTTCTGATGAATACTTTTTAATACATTGAGATGGTACTTATTTCTTCTACCCTCCATATTTTTTTTTTTTTTTTTCGCCCTTTCGGGGTCATCCCACCCAGGCCCGACGACCGCCCCCTAGGTGGTGCACTGCAGCCTGAAAGCTTATTGTACCTTGACCCCTACTCCTTCCCATTCACACACCATTCATTCCATAACTTGGATGGTTGTTGTTCGGTCCGTTTGTTCACCCCCGAGCAGAACACCGCGTGCCGTTGCCCAAAACCCACAATGCCGGTCACCCATCCAAGTTATGGGCGCGCACTTCACTGCTTAACTCCGGAGATCGACGCTTGCCGATACAACCGGAACAGCCACAAGCGCGCCTACCCTCCATATACAAACCATCGAAGTCTGAACTAGCCACTGCTACCGAGATTTACCACTCTGCTGCATGTCGCACACCGCTTGTATTGTAGCCGAAGCCTAACTGTAGTTAAAACAAAAAATAAAATAGCGATCTTGTACAATTTTATTCGCCGACTAAAATGAACATTAAAATAAAAACTTCTGCTAATTTTATTGATTTTTTTTTATAATGAAATATTTTATTTTTATTCGATTTCTCGTATGTTCTCAAAACACGTCTCGGTTAAGAAGACGACACGTAATGGTTCAGCCTTGTAAGAAAGGGTCATATCTGCTGCAAATCACTGACACTTTGACTATAATCCAATCCACTCAAACATTAAGCTTGTCAAACATAGTCCGTATCCAGAGGTAAAAACAACACCTCGTCAAGAATATCCAAAACAACCAGCCACAGTACTAATAGGTCTGAATTAGTGATCGACCGATACCAATATAAATATCGGTGTATCGGTATAGTATCGGCATATCGGAAAATTTTGTGTATAAATATCGGTGTAAAAACCGCTGATTGCACAAAAAAATTAAAAAGGGTTTTAAAATTCTGAATAAATTATTTACAAAAATTGGCCATGGTTTGACAAACACAAATAATGTTTTACATTTGTGGATAATAAGGCGCTAAATTAAAAATACCGAGATAACAAGTAATGTAAAGTTTGCCAACAGTTTCGATTCAATCCGTCATGCCGTTTTTCTTTTGTTTTATTCTATCTAATTTTTGAAGAAGAATTAAAGGATAACGATTTTTACTTTTAATGATCACAACCTTGAAAACAATTGAAAAAAATGTTTTCAAGTTTTTTTATGTATTTTTATTAATAAATTTATGGGAAAAAATTAAAAAGCCCGAATTGTTTCAAAAACCTTTTTTGATTTTTTCTTTTTTTTTTCAATTTTTGTTTCCCTAAATTTACCTTTATTAATAAAAATGCATAAAAAAAAATTAAAACTTTCTGTTGCAATGTGTTAAAGGCGGCGATGCCAGTATTTGACTAAAAATGCTTTACAGCGTCGACGCGCGGCAAAAAAAATCATTACGGCCGATCACTAGTCTTAATACCGACTTTGTTTATCAATATTCCTATTTAGAATGGATCTTTATATCGTCAAGGTGTCATCAATTTATAGCGGATTTGACCATTCTTAACCAGGATGAAATACGAATCTCCGTCTTAAGGTCTGACCACACATAACGGCAACGAGCTTGCAGCCGTGCCTCTTGGTGGTGCAATGTAGGGGGATGAGGTGCGTGTGTGTGGTAAGTTTTGTATTTAATAAAATTGCGCTAATATAAATCTGTTATACTGTGCTTTACCCTGATCTTAAAATAAACCTTCACAAATAAGTTAACACAGTTTTACCTATACTACACTCAACGTTTGGATAAACAGGAACAGAGATAAGTAGGAAAATCTATTTTATTTAAACATGGAAATACATACATACATAAATAGACTCAGCTTAACCAAAATGATTTTTATATTTTTGAGGACGAAAATAGTATATTTCCTAACTAGTGCTGAAAGTGCCACTTTTCCGCACGTGACTGCAGTTGATCAAACGACGCGTAGCGGAGTTCGGCCAAGCAGTCAAGTGCGGAAAACCCACTTTCGGCAAGTGTTAGGAACGCTATTTTTTCTACCAGCGTATAGAAACCATAAAAACAAAATTTAATTAATTTTTTTATTATTATTAAACAAAGTGCTACCTAATTCCATACCTAAAATTAATATTATTGTTGGTAAATGTACAATTTGTGGCACTTGGTAGGTTAATAGCGGATTAAAGAAGTTTTTGTGTAGTGGAAATATTGGTGTCTGCAGAATATGTTGCTTCCACCTCTGAGTTGGCTTGGCCAAAGCAACATTTTCTTTTAAACATGAAATGCAAGAAAATCCTTTATTGCGACTTTTTAACATTTGGGTAAAAATGTTTCTTTCTTAAATTTTATGCTGGAAACTTCTACGTTTTAAAAAAGAAAGGCCTTATTAGGTACTTTAAAAAAGATCCCATGAGTTTTCTTTAGAATATGCAGCAATTTCCCGTTATTTTACTCTAAATCTATCAAATTTTACGATAAAAAAAAACTAACCATTACCACGCCGTATCTTTGTTTTCCGAACTATAGAGCGGAAAAGAAGTGCCGAAAAGTACTACACATGATTGTGTTTCGAATACATTAGATTGGACGATATTTTTGGCGCTCCAATCCCAAAATAATATGGCACTAACTAGATGTCCTTGAAATATAAAGCACTAGTGCGGAAAAGTAGTGTGAGAAAGTACTTTTCCGCACTCAGTGCGGTAAGTATTATTAAGAGAATCAAAATATAAAGCATAATATTCATAATATTCATTCAAATCGATTATAAAATATTTACGATTATTTAAAATGTTTGTTTTTAAATAAAAAGTGACCTGTCAAAATTACGTAATACGCAAGAAACTCACCGTCACCAGAAATATTTTCCCAACCATCTTACAGTTTTTCAACTATCACCTAATGGAACAAATGAAAAACTAATTTAGCAATTTAAATTTATTTAAAAAAATATTTTATCAACGCTTCTGTTTACATGTCGTGCCTGTCAGAAAACAATAGTTTGTAAGATTAACATGTACAAATAATCCTTTTCCTCAAAAGAAATGACGTACTTTATAAACAAACAGTTTTTTCCTGTATAAGAAAACTAGGTAAATATTTTTAAAAATAAAAATCAAAAAGATGTCTGCAGTATCTGTAGTACAGGGTGAGTCAATTGTTTAATAAAACAAGTTTATGCTTAAACATAGGGTGGACATTTAAAAACGAACCAGAGCTAATTTTGGGCACTCCAGTTCATAAAAAGAAACACGCTTGGACCCATCAATTTTTTATTTTAGGGGGAACCATTTTTTGCCACTTTTCCTCTTGAACTGCAACTGTCTAGCAGCAGGGGTGAGACTCGCACCCAAAATTTTAAATGGAAATAGGGGTTGTGTAGGTGTGTGTAGGTGTGTAGGGGTATGTCTCTTGTCAAAATGTATATTTATGTTTTTTAATGTATAATATAAATTACCTGTAAGAGCAAGCTATTTAAAACTCAGGGGATATGATAAGGGTTAAACGATCGCCAAAATGAGATACCAATCAAGGGTTTGACTCACCCTTAAAATTTATTGGTGAATTACACCCTCACTAGGAAGATTAATTGATATGTATGTACATATATATATATCCGAAAATCAGCCATTTCGAAGAAAAAAATGCTTAACCTATTTCTTTTTAGTCATAAAATAAATTTATTGTGCACCTTAATTATTTAAAATCATACGCCTAATAGCGGAAAGTTCATTTAACTGTTTCTAAAAAAAAAATTCTTGCCCATTAATTACAATTTTCCGAAGAAAAACAAACAGAATACCTGAAACAATTGACAACCGGTTTCGGTAGGCCAAAAATAAATACCTATGCCGGGAAAAAAATATTTGAAGGTTTCTTGCATACATTAATGCAAGTAATGTTTACCCGAATTGACATCATATTTAATTTTTAATTTAATTTCTCCTTTATTGTCGGAAATTTTTATGGCACATTTTGAAAAAGTTTTATTTAACTCTAATAACCAACTAATTAAACACATTTTTTATTGGAAAAGATATGTAGACGATGTTTTTTGCATTTGGAATAGCACAGAGAGAAATTTAGATAAGTTTTTAAATTTTCTAAACTCAATAAATAACAACATTCAGTTCACTATGGAAAAAGGAAATAAAAATGAGATAAATTTTTTGGATATAAACATTAAAAATATTGACAACCACATTGAATTCGATATTTACAGAAAACCAACGACGACAGACACGGTAATAAATTACGCATCGAACCAATCATGGAAAATAAAACTATCTTCTTTTCATAGTTTAATTCACAGACTTGTCACTTTCCCATTAAGTCAATCAAATTTTAACAAAGAACTCTGCATTATTAAACAAATAGCAAGAAACAACGTATATAAAGAATCACTTATTGATAAATTGTTAACAAAGAAAAAACAAAAGTTAATTGCTAAAGAGTTTTATAGTATTACCGAACCTAAAAACAATAATTTTAAGTTTATCAATTATATACCAAACATCAGTAATAATGTATCCAATAGACTAGATAAGTTGGGCTGTAAAACTGTGTCTGTAAATAAGAGTAACCTAGGTAGATTATTAGTTAACAATAAAGACAAAACAGAAAAATTAGATATGTCAGGGGTTTATAAAGTTAATTGCGCAGACTGTAATGCGGAATATATTGGTCAAAGTGGAAGGAGCATAAAAACAGAATAAAAGAGCACAAAACATCAATTTTAAATGGTTTAAAAAACACAGGCATTTCAACACATTGTATAGAACAAAACCACTTTATAGATCTTAATAATGTCAAACTACTCCATAGAGAAAACAAAGGTAAAAAATTAAATTTATATGAACAACTAGAAATTAAAAAATCACTTATAGACAATACAACTCTTTCTACTAATGATCAAATAAATTTCGCAGATATGCCAATTATAAATAAATTTATTACCACATCTGGGCCGCATAATAAAAACCCCTAATAATATTTTATAGACCTTTTGGGAAAAACGTGTTTAATGGTTCTGTTTGTGAATATTTCTCTTTTCTAAATTTAGTATACGAAGTACTCTTGATGAAGCCCTAGAAAGGCGAAACAATTGTAGAGTAATGCTCTAATAATTTTTGAAACATTAAAAAGCAATTTTCCTATCTAGTATTAATAATTTTTAGTATGCTTAAACTGTATCAGGGCGTGCATTTTGATACGAAAGATGTTTTTGGTACGCGAGTATCACGATATGCTTTTTATTTACGGAGTGGCTTATGGCAATTCTGAAGAAGCTAGACGCTTAGAAGAACATTTGTTGAAGACTCCCAAAGATTTCTGAATACAGGGAGCGTGTGCCTAATTTTAACAATCACGGAAGACATCGTGACGTTGGAGTGGAAACCGAAAAACAAATTTTTGAATTCAATTGACAGGATTCGACATGGAGTACGAGAAGTATTTTGAATACTAATACATTTAACTGTAAGTATAAGTGATTTACGAATGTTGTGTGTTTTTATTTCATTTTTTGGTGCACCGCATTGTTTTAAATGAGTGACTGATAATCGTGTATATTGGAGATGTGTATCGCCACGTATCGGTAAGAGGTGCAACGATGCATGTTTGAAAAAGTTTAATTATTTACGAATTTTCGCAAAAACGATGATTTTTCGGACATAATTTATTATAAACCTTTTTGCTTAGAATAATGCAAGGAATCACCTTTTAAAGTTACGAATATTATTTCTCTATCACCCTGTTAACAGTGTTCCGCTGGAAAAACACATCTCTAGTCTATCATTGCTTTTTGGCACATCATATACACCTTCAGCCAAATCAAAAGGTTAATGGGCAATGCGTGGAAAGAAGACGCTCTAACACGTGTAGAACATTAATAAATCAGGAGATTAGATAAAGAATGCCGGCATTTAAACGTGATGACACATAGGTTCCGCTTTGTTGTTGCTTTAAGGAACGATTGCCAACACGGCGACAGGCTGTATACCACATTTCGCTTTCGGTCTTGCTTTTAAATTAATCAATTTGTCTTTCTCTCACTTTGTAATATATTTTTAACTTGCTTTCTTTAGTGGCACTTTTCTTTTAAATCGCATTTTTTTCTTAGACACTAAAAATCCACACGGGTTGATGTGTCTTTAATCAATACATCTTTTTCTTCGGGACCAGAGTTTATCAACTAAAAGAATAGTTAAAGTACTCGACGACTTGGCTCCGATCAGGCCCGTCCTTCTCCGCCTTTCCTTTGACGACTTGCTGGCCGAAACAAAGCATTCTATACTGTGCAGTCGTTCGCTTTGCGATGTACACGGTGGCTCGACCTTGCCGGCACTGTTTAACTCATCTTTTAGTTGATAAACTCTGTCGGGAGTAAGAAGTACTGCGCACTGCCTCTGCCGTCGGTGGTTCGCAATCTGCCGCCGTGTTCGGAATGGTATCTTTACTTGCATATGAACCTTCTGATTTGGCTGAACGTGTACAATAAACTATTTGTAAAATAAGCTTAACTGATTACTATATCAGAAAGCAGAAAAAGTTTATTAACATACCGGGTGATACAGAATGTTTTTACCTCCAACTTTTTTTAGTTTTTAAGAGAGACTTATTAATTTTTGACAGAATAATAAAAGCATAAATTGTCATTTTTTCCATTATAACAACCTCAAAATTAATACCGGTTTAACCGGAAGTACCATGAACTTTCTTAATTTAAATACTACTGCCTACTTTCTTTTCTACTTATATTTTCAATGATGATTGATAAAAGTATGATTCTCTTCAAAATGACGGGCAGATATTAGTACTACTAAAAAAATTAATTAACACCATTATTTCTGCTTTGAAAATATTTTTTGCTGAGTAGGTTGTGGAAATAAAAGAATGACCTATGTTACTTTTACAGTATGGAGGGTAGAGGGAGGAGTGCCATCTTTTATGGCAAGATGCGATGCGAAGATTTTAGTATTTCTTTCCTTTTTTATTTTGTATTTATCTGTACTTTGTCATTTTGTATCTCACGCTAATAATTCATGCTCATTGGTTAAAACCTTTTCACTTGCAACTGTGGCGCCACCTTTGCTCCTTTCCGATGGACACTTTTTAATACATTCAAATGGTACTACTTCCCTCTATCCTTCATATTATACAGGTAGTGATTTATTTCAGTTTTTTTATAAATCACTTACTATTTGTAATTTTAATTTTTAATGTAATTGATGAGAGAAAATGCAAAATTTTTTAACATTCAAAATAGAAGAAAAAGAAGAATTTTATGTTATCTTTAAATTTTACAATATTTTTTTCTAATGTTATATTACAGCACATTTATTATTTTCAAGATGGCGACCATAGATCATTTATTTATGAATTTCCTTATACAGATATTGTGAATAAATTATCTACATCCTCCATCTTGAAAACAAACAATATGTTGTGATATGTCATTGGAAAGAGATTTTAGTGTGGAATTTAAAAATAAAATGAAATAGGGTTGTTTTCATTTAAAATAATTGAAAATTTTGGAATTTTCTTTCACCAATTACAATAAAAACTGAAATTACAAACTGTAAGTAATTTATTTAGACAAATGGAATATTGAGGGTCACACCGCAGAACCTCGTAAGTTGCAAAATGAGGACAGGCAAAAAACTGCTTAATACAGTTCATTTGGTAAAAAATCGCGTTATTTTTTAAATAATATTATGTTTTTAAAAGACCAATGATTTCTAAATTACATTTTGCAAGTAAATATATAGTTTATTAGATAAAAGGTATAGGATATTAAAAAATATAATGAATTAAATAAATGTTACGAGGTACTGCGGTGTGAACCCTTCTTCACACACAGCCTACTACTTACAAAAAATATATTAAACGCAGAAATAATAGCGGCACTTGATTTTCTTTAAAAGTAATCTCTGGCCGCCATTTTAAACAGAGACAACCAGTATGATATATCACTAAAAAGAAAAATATAAAAAAAGTAGAGACCTGCATTTAAAATAGGAAAGTTTATGGTATTTACGGTTAAACCGTAAGAGATTTTAAGGTTGTGATAATGACAAAAATATCAATTTATGCCATATAATACTGTAGGATTTTTATTAGTCTTTCTTAAAACTAAAAAAATAATAATGGGTTAACATGTGTCACCCGGTATATTTTCAAATCATATACTTATTTTATTAGATGGTCGACTTATGCGGTAAAATAATTACGCGTAAAGAACATAAAATATATTTAAATTTCATTTTTATTTACCTTTGTCAAAAGACAATGTAAAAAAATAATCTGGTGTTTGTTACCACTCTTATCTATTTTCAGGGACATTTGATAAAGTACATAAGAAAAAGTAACAAACTTAAATACTCTAAAATTAGACTTTAATTCTTAATGATCTAAGCAGTATTCACAACAAAGGATTATAACAGTTTAACGGTTTATTTTACGTCTCGCACACTAACTCTCATTTGAAACTTTTTTCCAATATAAATATGAGAGAAGGTGGGTAAAGATCAGCCGTTTTTGCCCCTCATAGTCACGAAAGTTAAAAGTTCTTATCAAAATAAATTTATTATATTTATAAGAAGTTTAGGTATTGATATTTACATTTTTTCAGAAGTAGTATAAAAAAATTAATAGAAAGTCACATACAACGGCCATCCAACTTATTGTATGTACTAAATTTTGTTATTTTAAGTGATTTTTCTAATTTTCTACTTTAAAAAAATCTGTCAAGGACTCTACGCACCAAGATTCTCTTTAGTCTTTCAAACACTACAGTAAGTGGGCTCTAAAGAAGCAATTATTTGTTTGTGTGCGACGAGTGCTTGACAGATTTTGTTTAGTATGAAATTGAAAAAATCACTCAAAATAACAAGTATACCAAGTTTGATGGCCGTTTTATGTGACCTGCTATTAATTTTTTTACACTACTTCTAAAAAAGGTAAAGACCAATACCTAAACTTCTTATACATATAATAAATTAATTCTGATACAAACTTTAAATTTTCGCGACTAATGGGCGAAATATGGCTGATCTTTAACCATTTCCATTCTTAATCCAGTTTTAAAATGTACTAAAACGCTTGATGTTTATTGCAAATAAAACAAAAAGTTTACAGAGAATTAAACTATTATTTTTTATTGTAATAAAAGAATACTCCTTTTGGTGTTAAATTGTTTCTGGCTTATTGATGTACACTTTATCTTTCAAATATATCCAAAGAAAGAAGTTCAAAGGTGTCAAAACACATTATCATGATGGCAAATTAAAATGGCTACGACATGAGAATACACGGCCATCGTATTTCTCGAGGTAAACAGATATGGTTTCGTTGGCTGTATGGCAAGTGGTACTATCCTATTAAAGCCATATCGTCCAGGCCCATATTCTCAATTTCTGGCCACATGAATCAAGGTAACTGTTAACCTCATTTTAGAAGACGCGGGTCACTTTTTGTAGATGCATCAGTTTTTTTAACAATCACCCTTGCCTCTAATTTGCCCGAATGCGGCAATTGTGCTACACCCAAAGAATGAGATAATTCGGCACATAAACGACATTGAAACTCAATTATGTTCAACCTACGCATGAAATCTCACTTTAGAAACTTTAATTGGTTGTTACAGGAACAACAAATAAAGGGCAAAAACGCAAATACTTTGACGTTGGAAAATATTGGAATAAAAATAAATATATCTTTATACTTTTTTAAAACACTAACAGAAAAGTGTTTCTGCACTGTGTAACGAAGTTGTTTTTCTGGGGGTCACACTGGACCCTGGACTTACCTGGGTGGCGCATGTTAAAAACGTCACCAAAAGGTTATCTCAAGCCTTCTACTTAATAAAGAGCCTATCCAATTCTGTAACCATAGACACATTATTATGTGCATAGCATGCCTGCTTTGGATCCAGAATATCTTATGCCTTGATTGCCTGAGGTCATTTGGCCCACGGCACAAGGATTTTCTCTTTGCAAAGAAAATGCATTCGAGTAATGTCTGGAATCAGTTACAGAGATGATTGTAGGGAGAACTTTATCCGTCTGAAAATTCTTACTTTCCCCTGTCTGTACATTTTACAATGCCTTCTGTTTATAAAACAAAACATTCATCTGTACCAGAGTCATCAAAAGGTACACGATCACAACACACGTAACAACTTAAATATTGTACATAATTTTCACCGACTTGCTAGATCTAGGGAGGCACCAATTATTTTGCTATTACTTTCTTCAATGCTCTTCCTCAGTCCATAAGAGATCTTAATGAAATAGCTTTTAAAAATGCAGTCAAGGGATATCTCCTTAAGCATGCGTTCTACTCCTCTGATGAGTACTTAAACAGTACCTTTAACTTTTTTTTTTTTTTCACCCTTTCGGGGTCATCCCACCCAGGTCCGACGACCGCCCCCTAGGTGGTGCACTGCAGCCTGAAGGCTTATTGTACCTTGACCCCTACTCCTTCTCATTCACACACCATTCATTCCATAACTTAGATGGTTGTTGCTCGGTCCGCATCCCCGAGCAGACAACACCGTGTGCCGCCGCCCGAAACACCGCTGCCGTCGGACACCCATCTAAATTATGGGCGCGCATTTCACTGCTTAACTCCAGTGATCGACGTTTGCCGATACAACCGAAGCCGCCACAAGCGCGCCTACCTTTAACTTTAGTTATACCTGCTAATCCTCCATGGACTGTAAAAGTTTGCTACCATAGTTTATCACAAACAATATGTAAATTATTAAACTATCTTCAGGACCTTCCTAGCGACTTGGTCCCTTGCCCAAGTGCATACAGAATTTTGTTAAATGTATGTTTAGTTTAAAGTGTATTATGTTATATTTTAAAGACTTTCTTTTAATGTGTTAAAAAAATGTTTTTTACTACTTTTTTTTGTATTTTAACTACTTCCTATTGGAAACACCTTTTGACTAGTAATTGATGTGTAAAAGTATCCTGTATGCATTATTACCAATAAATGATTTGATTTAAATTGATTTGACTTAAAGCTTATCCGAACTCACGTTTACGTCGCGTCGCTCGTCTAACTGCTTTTGCGTGCGGGAAAGCATCACTCTTGTTAGGAAAGTAACCATTTCACTATAGCAGTGATTTTTTTCTATATAGATTTTTTATTTTTCACCTCTTGGAAAAAAGACCTGGTATTTTATTCACGGGTGATTGACTACTGACACCGCAATTCGACTATTATGATATGCATACTCTGACAGTTAAATATTACCATAGGCAATTTTTGCCAGTGTGGGGAAAGAAAATGGCTTAAAGCAAGAGAAAATTTGTTCCCCCTTCTACCTGCGCACAGTGCAGCGAGCTTAGGGGACTGTAGAAAAAATAATATATCCAATACTACTAAAGATAGACATATCAAACGTGATATATTTTTGACTTTAAAAACTACAACGTGAAAATCAAATAATTAAAAGAAAAAACATTATTAAAGGTATAAGTACCTACATAGTTAAAAACACAGTAAAAAAATGTATATATATAAGAAAAAATCACAAAAGTTATCGAGAAATAATGCCCATCAAACGTTTGTAAACGACGGCCCCAATGACCTTCTTAAACTTATCCGGAGGGCAGTTAAAGTTTAACTCCATTGGCAATCCATTTAACGATCACATAATCCGCCTAATTGGGTCGTTACTACCTATGTCTGTTCTGATAGGGTTCAAGAAGAACAAATCTGTCTGCCTTGTAGAGCGAAGGGGGACCCTAAAAGTAAACAAACTCAGGAGTTCGGAACAGTTGACGAAGTTATTAATAACTTTATGCCCAAATGTTAAATCCTGCTGCACACGTCGATCTTGCAGGCTCTGTAGGCCGGTTAACCTTAGTCGTTCCGGATATGGAATATCAGAAATATTGGTAACCTCTGTCCTATACAATAAAAATTTCGTAAACTTCGATTGCACTCGCTCAATTCTTTTGATATGCACATTATACATAGGGGACCAGACAACACAACAGTACTCTAAGTGGCTCCTCACAAGGGCATAATATATTGTTTTAAGTGTCTCGACGTTCTTAAAGTCCCAGCACTGTCGCATAACAAACCCTGCCATTCTAAATGCTTTCTCGATGATGTAATCTATATGTAGAGTAAATCGCAGTTCGCTATCAAACAAAACACCCAAATCACGAATCAGAGAAACTCTGCCTAACTTAGAATCTCCAATAAAATAATCATGGTTTACTGGATTCTTTTTTCGCGTAAAGGATATAATGTTACATTTGGAAATGTTTAATGCCATTTGATTTTGTTTACACCAACTATTTAAAGAATCTATATCGTTTTGTAATAATATGCAATCAACTTCTGAATTTATTTTGTGAAATATCTTTAAGTCGTCGGCAAACAGAAGAAATCGGCTGTTTTTGAAAATTGAGCATAGGTCGTTTATGAACATAAGGAAAAGAAAAGGACCCAAATGAGATCCCTGAGGCACTCCAGAATACACCTTTATCTCTTTGGATTTCCTATTACAGAACTTAATTATTTGGGTTCGGTCTCGAAGATAGCTACTGATCCAGGATAGTAGTGGATTACTTATTCCATAACGCTCAAGTTTTAGGATTAATATATCGTGATTTACCTTGTCAAAGGCCTTTTGAAAGTCAAAATATATCGAATCAACCTGCAATCCAGAATCAAGAGCACAGCAGAGAAAGTTAGTATACAGTACCAAATTGGTTTGACAGGATCTTTCAGGAAAAAAACCGTGTTGAGCATGTGTAATTATATCTCTAAAGGAAGAGAACAGATAGTCAGTTACCATGGATTCGAAGACCTTTGCAATACAACACAAACCAGATATGCCACGATAATTAGTAACATCATCTCTGTCACCACTTTTGTAAAGTGGTGTAACCATTGCTGTTTTCCATAAACCAGGAAATACTCCAGTCCTCATAGAAAGATCAAATACAATGCCTAAGGGAAGCGCCAAAGTCGGAGAGCAGTTAATCAGAAAGATTGCAGGAATACCATCAAACTCAAACTCAAACATGGCTTTATTGTCATAAAATAAAATTTCATTGACAAAGCAGTTACAAATAAAGTACTTAACCTAATATATACACTAAGGATAACAACAAATAAATAAATAAATAAAATCGGTTCAGATAAATAGTAATTTAAAACGTTGAGTCATAAAATTCAGTTAAACTATAAAAGGCTTTCTCGATTAAGAGATTTTTAACTTGGACTCGAAATCGTTTTATATTTTGTATTTTTCTTAGCGCAAGTGGCAGATGATTAAACATTTTTTTACCCTCATAAATTATTGATTTCTTTACGAGGGTAGACGATGGAATAGGGAGGTACAGCATGTGAGTACGTCGAGAGGAGTATACAGAAGAATCGCTGTGAATTTCCGCCGCAAACTTACGAAAAATTAGAGAAACGGTTTCAAGAATAAAGAGACAGGGGAGGGTTAAAATCGCCTGTGCACTGAACAAGGGTCTACAAGACTCTCTACAGTTTACTCCACACAAGATACGCACAGCACGTTTTTGCAAAATAAACACCGATTGAAACAGGCAATGCGAGCAACAACCCCAAAAACATACACCATAGCGCAGGTGGGACTCGATAAGGGCAAAATAAGAACTTCGAGCAGTAAGGGAACCCAGTTCCCGTGCAATTACCCTCAAAGCAAAACAGCCTCTAGACAGCGTGCTACACAAGTTGGTAACGTGTTGTTCAAATTTTAGTTTTTGTCAATATGCAACCCCAAGAATCTATTGACCTCGCTGCTCTCCACTAAATTGGATTCCAAGTACACCTCGCTAATAGTGCATTTAAAAGATATAAGTTTAGTTTTTGAAATATTTAGGGTTAAGTAGTTAGCATCGCACCATTCTTTAATTTTAGCCAAATCTTTATTAATTATATTTTCCAAAAGTTCCGGAGTTTCCGCATGCCATAGTATTGTGGTGTCATCAGCGAACATAGTAAATTTTCCGAGATATCTAATTCGACCAGGTCATTGACGTAAATGTCCAAATCTATCAGTCTTTTAAAAACGCTATCTGTATCAATAGGTACACAAGATACATGGATATTAGTAAATGGGATCGCCTCCGTATCAAAACAGGGAGCATTGTCTGATCGTGAGTAAACAGACTGAAAAAAACTGGCAAACAAGTTAGCGATATCACCAGGATCAGCGGCTGTTATACCTTCGTAGGTCATTCTTCCGGGATAACCAGAAACGCATCTTTTGACCTTAAATATCCCCAGAAGGATTTGACATTAGTTAAAATTCTGCACTGTGAAGACTGGAGGAATTCATTATAGTCCCTTTTAATCGATAGCTTCGACTGCGCTCTTAGCTGTTTGTAACGACTTTCAAGCGTTACACTAGAGTCTTTGCCAAGCTTGGCAAATACCCTGTTCTTGTTCCTAATCAAGCGAATCGTCTCCGAGGAGAAGTACGATGGAAAATTTAGAGGGCTGTGCAACTTCCTGGGAACAAACATACCTATAGCTGTATGAAGAATACAATATAAAAACTCGACTACTCTGTCCACATCCTGGGCTGATCGCAGTATACTCCAATCCACCTGTTCAAAATAATTATTTAAGTTTTCGTAATCGGCCCTGTGAAAATTAAGGTTAGATGATTCTTCCCCATCCACAGTTATCAATGATCGATCCAAAGGCAGTACAATCTCTAATGGCGGATGATGAATATCTACTTGGGTAAGAGACGTGTCAGATAATTTAACTTTACATTTCGCTTCATCGGTAAAAATTAGGTCCAGAGTTATGTTATTCGCATTTACAACATGATTTACCTGTATGAAGTCATGAAAAGAAACACAGTCATGCAACAAAACTTCACATGGATTATCAGAAACAAATAAAGAGTCACCAGAACCATTCAACAAACTCAAATATGACACTGAATCGTCGTTAAAATGTACATCCCTGTTGTTACAAGACATGTATGATTTTACAAAACCTGGCAAATTATAATCACCCAAAACTATTACTTTGGTGCTTGGTAAATTGTCCCTAATATTGTTTATAGACTGAATATGGTCCTGATACACACTAACTGGGGACTTAGGTGGAATATACACAGCACCAATTACATATTGAACTTCACCGGTGGACAATCCAATCCATAATTCCTCGAAAATATTCTCAGACACTGAGTACAAAGTTGATTGATAGCAAGATTTTACGGCTATCAAGACTCCACCACCTCTTCTCTTGCCAGTAAGTTGAGAATTTCTATCTCTCCGGTGAACTATATAATTACTAGGGATTAGTTCTTGGTTAGAGATTCCTTCGTTCAACCAAGTTTCAGTGATAACCAAAATATCGTAGTCACTGGCAATTACGTGACTGTAAAATTCTGTTGTTTTCGTTCGAAGACCGCGGGAGTTCTGGTAATAAACACTTAGGAGTCGTTCAGGAGCCTCTGCACACGACAAAAATCCGAAGAATCGCGACCACATTCACCAGGCTGGCAATCTGCATCTGGAACCCCAACGCGAACTTGTTGTCTAGACCACTTAAGAATTTCATCAGATATAAATGATATAATTTTAATTTTCGCCTGATAAGTGGCTTTGGCATACCAATTTCGATCTTTAATCTCAGTAAAATTATCAAAGCTTAAAAATAGAGATTTATGTTTATTACTATACGCATTTTTATAAATATTTAGGTCAGTTTCGTAGATAAATCTGTTCAATATATGTCTATCTAGAGCATACGGCGATCCAACAACTATCAGGTTAGATTGTTCCGAAATCCTGGCTATCCTCTCCAAGCAGTCCCTGTGAACACTTCTCCCCTTTGCAGCATTTTCCTTACCGGTAAAAAGTACTACAAAATCTCTTTAGTAAAGTTTTTAGCCATAGACACAAAACTATCCACCAAATCCTCCAAAAGCGATGCATTTCTGTATTGACAATTGATGTCATGACTTGTTTTTAGAAACCTTTTTAAATAGTAATGAAGTTCCTGTTATATAATAAACAGGGTGTTCCATTAAAATATTCATACTTTTGTCTTACCCTGTATAGCTTAGGTGATATTAAAAATCTGATTACTGGATTAAAAACTACAGAATTGTCTCAATAAACTGATATTTCTGTTTATTTTGTAGGATAAAAAAGGAAAAGTGAAAGGAGATGTAAATTTGTAACTGGACACATAGCACATAATATATGAAGAAACTGTAAATAATTTATGAAATTAATTAGTTCTAGTAATTATTTTTAGAACATCAGCGTCAAAGCTTTAACACAGTCAACATAGGTTAGTCTGCAGAGTAAAAACGATTTATTGCTATGAGATTTGCAAATATTTGCAACTGTAAGTATGATAGCCTTAATCTACATTAATTTTGCTACAAAACAGCGAAAAACTGAAAAAACTTTTTGTAGCTTAGTGACCTGCCAAAACAAAGCAATAAATACGGATCTGCACTATTTCTTTTAATAAAATAAATAAATAAATAAATTGATGGACTTCAATAAATTAGATCCTTAGTATGTATTTATTAAGAAATATTTATACCTATATTTATGGCCATTGTTAAATTCAGAAATGTTTTTTTTGAGGGGAGTTTAATATTCCCTGGGGGATCCTGATACCAAATGAAAAATTATTACCACCAAAAAATTTGAAGAGCAACAAAAAAGTCTTCACGTTTAAAAACCAAACAAAGAACCACTCTGAGATTATATTCATACTTATGGTTTGACCACCAAATTTAATTTAAATTTCTTTCAAGGGGATTTTTTTTTGCTCGGGGATTATCCCCGGGCCATCCCAGAATTCAATGCTGTTTGTGGGCTTCATCAAAAAGACTGATAAAACACACGATTTTTTTTACAACTTCTTGCAATTTAGGCAAAATTGCCACCAATAAAACTGTTATGATATAATATTTACATTGTGTCTTTAACGCGATAAATTTTAATGATGTGTGGATTTACAAATTTATAATTTGGGGATATTATTATTTAGTCAAATTACTATAGTTTTTACATTTTTCCTGGGAAAACCTGCCCAAATCTCATTAACTTTCTCCTGTTTCTAGCGGAAAAAAAATTACGTAATATTTGCACTTCCCACAGTCAAATTAGGTGAGATTCAAGTCGACCCTTCCCGCCCCTAAATGCCTCATATAATTTATGGACGCCCCCTAAGAAGGTAACTTCATTTAGGTCACTACTAATATTAAATTGTCACTAAATAAAAAACTACACATAAATTATTTAGGCAATCACATTAAGATTCACTCTTCTGACTGTAATTTGGCCGGTAACTGTAAATGCTCTAGGCAGTATTAAGTCGGTTGAGAGCATAAAATATTTGGGTCTGTTTTTCGACCAATTTTTAAAATGGAATATTCATACAGAATACACAAAGAATAAACTAAGAAAACTTGTATATAAATTTTATGAACTGCGTTACATTTTAAATAAAGATAATATTACAACAGTTTATAAGTCATTGGTCGAATCGTGTCTAAATTATGGCATTATTTGTTGGGGGTCTGCACATAAAAGTTCTTTAAAAATGTTATTATTGCACAGAAATATATTCTAAAGATAATGACATTTAAACCAAGACGATATTCCTCTGAATTATTATATGAACATACTGGAGTTTTTACAATTGATCAGTTGTACATTAAAAATGTTTTAAGATTTTCTCTTACAAGAAACATATTTAACAGCTTCATCAATCATAGTATTATGACAAGAGCAAATGTAGGTCGAAATTTAACATTACCTAATACACGATTTGATGCTACACAAAGATCCATTACTTATGTGGCGCCTAAAATACTTTAATATACTGCCGGTACAGTTTAAAAATAAAAAATTTAAAAATATTAAAAAGAAATTGGATTTGTGGATAAAAAGTAACACGCAAAGAATCAAACAAATTATTGAATTTTTATAGTGTATTGACAGAACAGTTATAGTCATCGTAGTCATACCACCTTATAATATATATTGTTATTTTAATAAAATGTTAAAGATTATATATAGCTTATGCTGATGCCTAATGTGCACACACAGACCTATGTCCATTGTGCACATTGTTACTTATAGTTTTTCTTTTAAATTTATATTGTAATTAATTATTGATATTGTCAGATATAAGTAGCTACCGTCCAATTGCAGTGCTGTCTACACCGGCCAAGGCGTTCGAATCAGTTATTTTTAAGTATATATATTTGTCGGTCCAACATGGTATTGCAATTTTTCAACATGGTTTTATAAGGGAAAAGTCGACTGTGAGCAATTTAATGGCAATAACCCAGTATGTCTCGGATGTTTTAAATACACGTGGCCAGGTAGATGTTGTCTATACAGATTTTGAAAAAGCATTTGACAAGGTATCTTTTACGATCTTAATTGATAAATTGGATAAAGAATTTGGTTTTCATCCTAACTTAATTAAATTTTTAGAATCATATCTCCATAATCGCCAGCACAATGTGTTTATAAAGGGTTACAAGTCGAATACATTTAAACCGACGTCAGGCATACCACAGGGATCCAATCTTGGCCCTCTGTTATTTCTTCTGTACATAAATAGTGTCACTACAGTGGTAAAAAATGTCTCTTGCTTGCTTTTTGCTGACGACCTAAAAATCTATTATGAGATAAAAAATTATGAAGACTGCAATAAACTACAGGCAGATATAGACAACATTTCCGATTGGTCCTTAGACAATAAGCTTTATTTTAATATAAGAAAATGTGTGGTTCTTACATATACAAGAAAATTAACACCAATAATTTTTCCATACACTGTTCAGGGCTCTCCTCTATCTAGAGTGTCACAAATAAAGGATCTGGGTGTAATTTTTGATTCAAAGTTAAACTTTAATTTACATATTGCTGATGTGGCGGGTAGAGCTTGCAGGATGTATGGTTTTATTGTGCGAAATACAAGAGATTTTAGAAGTTCTGAGTGTTTAAGACAATTGTATACATCTTATGTAAGAAGCATTTTGGAATACGCGAGTATAATTTGGTGTCCTTATTATGAATGTCACAAATATTCTCTTGAAAGGATACAAAATAAAATGACCCGATACATTTACTTTAGAGAAGTGGGCATTTATGATTTTACTATACCATCATCCTCCCTTTGTGACAGATATCATTTGGAATCCTTAGAAAAACGCAGACAGATATCTTGCATGCTCTACTTGCATAAGACAGTAAATGGACTTTTTAATGATACGACATTTTTAACAAATCTCACTTTTAATACCCCCATTTACAATACTAGAAATCCAGTAACTTTTTATATGCCTAGTGTAGCCAATAACAATAGTCAGTTAGGATCTCCATTGTACAATATATGTAGAATCTATAATAAAATCCAAAATAGTGTAGATGTATTTAGTGATAGTTATAACAGATTTAAGGCTAGAATTAGAGATATACTGTGATTTTCTGTTGTTTTGATTGTTTAATAACTTTTAACCTTCTGTTTTTTTTTTCTACTTTTTGTACTTAGTAATAGGATTCATTCATGTAATAAATCTGTTAAGTGGTCACAGTTTAAGGTATAGCATCTTTGCACTCTGAACATGGAACTATGATAGTCATAGTTTGTCCAATAAAGAGAGACTTTAAAAAGTCCACCACTTCTGGTATTATAAGTACTACCAGCATCATTAAACTTTAAAAGGCTAAGCAGATGAGGCGAGTTTACTAGACCATTTAAACAAAAAGACTAGATCCTGTGCATATTACCAACAGTTGTCAATGATGACAAGATACGAACAAACAATCCTTATTTCAACTCAAGGTGGTAATTATTATATTACCTATGCAAACTAGTCGCAACTATGTTATTGCATTACTATAGAATAAGTTATGTCTTGGCAACTTCAAACTTAAATAATTCTAGAACCATTAGAAATTCGGAAAAAGTGAATAGAATAATTTTTGTTTTAAATTAGTCATAGAATTCATATCCAAAGTATCTCCGACACCTCGGCGGCCATCCTATATACAGGGTAGCCGGAAAGGTGAGGTCAAAAATGAAATGAAATGAAATGAAATGAATAGGGGTGATAGAGTGAGCCAAAGTAATGTTAGTACTTCATATAAAAAAGTACTATCCCACTTCGTTAGGGAGATATTAACCTTCAAAGTTATAATATAAAAACTTATTTCAATTTTAACTTTGAAGCTGTTGCTACAGTAGAAATGATATTTAGGCAACTAAAAAACGTTATACTAATGCTTTTTATAGGTAAATGGCTTTTCAGTTAGTCGAGATTATACAGAGTATTACAGAGTGAGACGACGTATGCAATTTTGACACAGGTCGCAAGTTTAACATTTTGCTTTGACCGTTTGATTCTCTTATCATTTTTGTACTAAAGGGTATACTTTATTTGAATTCATATCTTGGACCGGTTTTTATAATCTCGCATTTTAAATCCATACATACCAGCATTTTGTATTTAATAAAAATTCCATTTTTTAAGAAAACTAATAAAATGTGGTAAAATGATTAAAAATGGTGTTGTGAGCCTCTTCAACTTTACTAATACAGATAAAGCGACTATTTTTTATAATTTTATCATATTTTTATAATTTTCTTACAAAAAAGAGTTTTTATTACATAAAAAAGCTGGTACTTATGTCTGGATTTAAAATGCGTTTTATAAAAACCAGTTCAAGATATTAATTCAAATAAAGTATAACTTTTTTGTACAAAAATGATGAAGAAATGAAACAGTCAATGCAAAATGTCAAGTTTTTCACCTGTTAAAAATGAATACATTTGTAATGGGATAGCACCCAGTATAGTAATATTATGTATAATTTATTGTAACCATAACAATTCAACTAGAGTAAGCATTATGCTGAAAGTTATTGTAATCAGGTCGAACCAGAGGTTCAACGATTCGATATGAAAATTCAATATAGATTCTAAACTTAACAAAAACATGTTGTTTGATTTCCTACTAAACTGGCTAACAAAACATAAATCATTACACATTAACTGAAAAAAAAAAATCTTCTCACACTTATACAATCCTAAATTACTAAGCAGCTGTTTACCTATGAAAAGAAGCATTAGTATGAGGTTATTTAGTTGCCCAAATATTATTGGTACTGTGGCAAAAGTTTAAAAGTTATGATTAAAATAAGCTTTTTTATTCTAACTTTAAAGGTTTATCTATCTAACGAAGTGCTATAGAACTTTTCTTATATATAGTACCAACATTATTTTGGCTCACTCTATCACCACTATCATTTTTGACCTCACCTTTAGGGACACCCTGTATATGAAAATGATATTACTTTTTTAAAAGACCTTAAAACGACATAAATGAATCTAAACTACTTTGTTAAAGTCTTTTGCTTAAAGGAACAGATATAAAAATACATTTTTATAACATGACATACTTATTATAGCATAAATCAAATACTGTTCTTCCAATAAAATTCTATTTGAAACTAGAAATTAAAAGTTAATGTTCTATACATAAATTTTAAAAATAATAACCAGATTTGATAAGTTTTTTTATGTTGTTTAACTAAAAAACAAAATAAGTAACTTTATTGTAATTCCTCATCATAAGGCTGCTTAGTTTTCAATATTATTAGAAATACTTACTCATAAATTTTGATTAATCTATCAAGTGCTGCATTCTCTTCTTCATACAAATCAATTTCATCCTTAATAACTAATATTTCATCTAAATTTTTATCACCATCAAGTAACAACAAATAATTTGGATCTATCTTTATAAGTTCACTTGCACATTTGTTGCTGTCTAAATAATGTAGTTCATTAAACCTAAAAAAAAAAAACAAAAAAATCTTATGTTAAGGGTTAATTTGTATTTTCTTTTAATAATCATGTTATAGACCAAGACTAATAGTGAGTTTATAAAAAAAATTAGCATTTATCATTTAACATTTTACATTTGAAATGAAATGAAATGATTTTATTGTCATAAATATTCCAAAAGGACATAGACAACGTCATTAGTTCTGGTTAGTTAAGATTTAGTATTTAGTAATTTAGACACTGTTTATAAAAATTTTAAAAAGAGATGTTTGGTCATGCACATTGTAGGTAATAATTTCTCTAGGATCCTTTTCGAGTTTAGGCCAAACAAATTAAAAAAGTTTATTGTAGGTACATATCAAGAGACATTCTCTTGTACTTAAAAAATTGTTCATGGTCCTTTTTCTTTATTAATTGCACAAAAAAAAATGATACTGGAAGAGCCTTTCGATGTTTATATTAATGTTATGGTTAATATTTAGCTTTATCTTTCACAAAGTGGCTGAAGGGGCAGATTTATCAAGTAGATTTGATGTTTACTAAAAAGCACAGATCAAAACAATTAATAAAACCAAAATTATCAAATTATGACAGTATAGAAAACATTCTGACATGCGTAGTCAGATTTTTATTTAGCATTTAATTTAGGAAGATAAAAGTTGGTCAACTCTTAAATGATAAATGTTAAATGTTAAATTACTTAAATGCTAAATGTTAAATTGTAAATTTAAAGGACTTTACATAAAAACATTTTAAATGTTTTTGTATGATCTATTATAACAATATTGATTTTCAAGTTTTTAGACATGAGCAAGGTTTAACGTAAAAATTAAAATACAATTGCTGTTACTCAATTTAAAGCTAAATCTTAAATAGATTTTTTTAGCAAATCTATTGGTTAATTTCAAAGTTCAAAATTCTATAAATAAAAAAGTAATATTATTATGATTGACCAATACTTGTCTTTTACAATGGTAAACTATAAAAATTTTAGGAAAAAGAAAAGTAAGTATAGGAAACCTATAATAAAACAGCTTTGGGGCAGTATACTGACAGAATCAGTGCCAGTAGCGACGCCTACCCCAAATGCATTGTAATTAAATTAAAATTTTTACACATTGCCTGGTTTGACCTGTTTGCCGTTCGGGTGCCCGGCAATCGCAATGATCAGAGAAGTGAATACGGCATTGACTGTTTTGCATTATACCCATGCCATGAAGAAGTTGCCGCATGCGTCGCCGACTCGACGAAAACCACTCCGTCTATATGGGCCTCGGTTTTGGCGTTTGGTGATTCATGTTAAATATAAAAACTCTATTTTCTTCTTGACTCACTCAGTCCAGTTCCTTAAAAACATTCTCACACGACACTTAAAATCATAATTCTAGAGAAAACAATGGGATTTTCTCGGAGTATGTAATGTATTCCTATGAATTCACCAAAATTTAACTGAAATCAGAGACTAATCACCCAAACTTATGGCACACAGAGGTTTGAAAAATTACGTGTCCAGTACTAGTATGGTAGCCACAATTTGTTAATTAAAGATATTTATATTAAGTCGATCTCTCGGATTACCCAAATATTAGATATAATAAACAGGATTTACCGGGATTTACTTACTCTGCTTGCTCCAATGGTGATACATAATTGACACTTGATAAGATGCACAACCAATTTAATAAATGTTTCGTATTCTTGCAATCTGAATCGAACCAAGCTTTTATAACATTTGGACTTAAGTTTCCCAAATCTATATTTAGGTTTTTAACAGTTTTTAGTAGGTCTTCTCCCGTGTAATTATCCATAGTTTAGAAAAGAGTAGTTAGGGGACAATTTTTTATTTTCTATTTTTCAGGTATTTCCAAAAACTATTTTTTGGCCGTTTTTTGTTTACCATTTGTTGAATGATGATAACAACTATAACCTTACTTTTTTAAATTTTTCAAACTTTGAAAAACGGTGGAAAAATCGAACCACACATTGGCGTAGTTTTACAATTAAGTTGTTTGAATATCCTAAATAATATAATGGAAACTCTAAAAAAACTTTAGCAATGGATTAATAAAAAAATGTTTTAGTTTAAACTTTTGTAGAGAAAATAATTGGCCTAATAAATTTAAATATTCTTTAAAAACTAATTTTACATTTCTTTTTCAAACTTTGATTTGTTGGCCTACGGCCATGAACTTAAAACTTGTTTCCCCCAAAGCCAACATCTTTCAACAAATATTACCACTGAGAACAATGCAAAAATGAAATGCTAGCGGATTGATCACAGAACCGGAAGAACCAGAAAATGATTCCTCATAAAGTTCGTGCATAATCATACGTTTAGAACGTTTAAAAGGCAATAACATTCATGTGGGAACATTTGCCACTAACTCACCTGTCTACATTTTGGCAAATGGCGTTTTTGCGTACACATTGTCTCGTATTTCTACAAATTTGCTGGAGCGATATTTCGTGCTTCCGTTTTTGCGCTACTAGTGCCAATAAATTGTGAACTCTTAGTCAGTAGTATTGTGTAACCCAAAGAAAGGCAGCAATAGCTTCTCTTTCACAGTAAAATAAAGGAAATAAGAGTATGGCTCCAATTTAGGTAAAATAGTTTGTAAAAATAAAATATCCAGTGTAATATATGTCATGAATGTCTGCAATCCCGATTTTCACGTTTGGTGCAGATACGGTAGGTTTTCATGCCGATCACTAACAAAAATTTATGAACCATTCGAGAAGGTCCATCATCAAAGGCTGGCATTTCTGAATGGGCCACCGTATTCTTGCATCACGCAGCCAAACCACACAGCTTATTCTCTCACCTTTGAAAACCTGTTTTTCTATAGCTTACACCTTTTCTCAAATAAATGCCACTAAAGTTTAGAAGACACAGTGCTGTTTTTATAGCATTTATTTGAGAAAAGGTGTAAAATTTATAGAAACCGGGTTTCAAAAAGGTGAAAATTAAATATTGTGGGCCACTTGGCTTTAAATTAGAATTGTGTGCAAAAAGGAGAAATATGGTGAAAATGAGGTTAGTTCAAATGTCCAGCTTTGATGATGGATATCTCGAAAATGAAAAGTTTCCGCCAAATTTTTTTTTATATTAGTGATCAGCGCCCAAAATACCCCCGCAAGTAAGTACCACCAAAAACATACAAATTTGGTGAAAATCGGAGTTGCGTATCACATTCTGAAGTTTGACCTTTATAGTTTTTTACTGGATATTTTATTTTTTACAAATAATATTTTACCTAAATTAGATTATACTCTTATTTCATATTTTAAGACCACCAGGCCTTTACATACCTGTGAAAGGAAATATTGCCTTCTTTTTCAGCTATTAACAATACACTTGGACATTTTGGGTTCTAATTTGGTCAAGACAGTGACCTGTAACAGGCACATACCGTAATGATAGTCAAACACTATGAACCTGTAAAACATACGTCAATAACACACACACCAAAACATTTGCAAACTACGACAATGACAAATTGAATGAAGTTAGTGTGCGAAGGTATCACAGAATGATTGTCAACTACTATCCCAACATTCAAACGTGATTATGCGTAGGTACCATTTTTACTACACAGGTGCTTATGCAGGTTCAGTGT